>JZKD02S1675416.1:167827-179865 GCA_000966675.3 Picea glauca
TGCATATTCTTCAAGTGCTTTTGTGGCCTTCACAACAAGTTCTGGGCTTGAATTAGGACAAATACCCACCTCATGCCCTGGAATTTTCGCAAGGTGGTATTTTTGCCTGTATACCCCACTGGTCATTTTTTTCCCACATAGATTGCATGAGAGAATTTGTCGATTCCCTGGATTAATAGGCTCACCATACTCCCATAATGGATCCAATGACTTTGGCATCTTTAATATGGAAAAATATGAACCTAGGGCAAAAAAAAGTTGTTTTTTAGCATGTGTTTATTGATGAAAAACTGAAAATTAAAAAAATAGAGATAAATCAATGATGTATCTAGCATTCAAACTTGGTTTTGAATCCGAAAAACACTCGATTTTTTTTTATATCTAATTTACATTGATCTAGGGAAAGAAAATCCGAAAAACGTTTTTGATCCATCAAAAATCCTAAGAAAATCCCAAGAAAATACACGGCAAGAAAGAAAATCACGTAATAGTGGCAAAAAATGGTTTTCGATCCATCAAAAATCTATTTTGAAGATGTAAAACTCATTGCCACTAAAAACCTATTAAAATCTATGGTGGAAAAATGAGAAATAATGGGCAAATATTTTTACTTACGTCGAAATGCAAAAACTGTGAAGTGGACTGAAAATTCCAATGCCAAATCCACAAATCTGACCCTTGAATCCACAAAATCCCAATGGCAAACTCTTCCTTGGTTGCTTGGATAGCTTGGCTCTCCTCCTTGGCTAAATGTCAAATAAAACCCAAAAAAAAACCATGGCGGATAACTTAAACCTACCACTTTTTCATCAGACAATTTTTCTCCATCGACTCGTGATTTTTTCCCAAAAAATTGCGATTTTTATGAAAAGGTCGCCAAAAAATCGACCCGATGTTTTTGGTGATTTCTTGTTTTCTTCTTCATATCGCGATAAATCGCCTTTGGCAATTTTCGCAACAGAGATTTGGAGGAAGAAGTCTACATGTATCAACAAAGGGTTTTCTAGTTCCAGGGAAGGAGCATCTTGTGTGCAGATTGAACAAAGCTCTATATAACCTGAAGCAAGTGCCTAGGGCATGTTACGTTAAGATTGACAGGGACTTGGATGAATAGATGTTCCAACGGAGTCCGTTGGATTCCAATTTGTACATTATAAGCATAGTTAATGATATCATCCTATTGGTCATATATATCGATGACATCATTATTACTTCTATTGACACAAGTGCTATTGAACATAGCAAATCTAATATGAGTAAAGATTTTGACATGATTGATTTAGGCCTCCTACATTACTACATAGTTGTAGAAGTGTAGCAAACAAGTAGCAACATTTTTCACTCACAAACAAAATATGCTAGGAGTTTGCTGGATAGGTTTAGAATGACAGATTGCAAAATCTTATCTATACCTATGGAGAAAGGGTTGAAGCTTTCAACAAAGATTAATTCTAAGGTAGTTAATGAGTCAGTCTACATGCAACTAGTGGCGAGCTTAATAGACCTTGCAACCACTAGGCTTGATTCGAGCTACATTGTGAGCTTCAACTCCAGATTCTTAACAATGCCGAATGTAAAACATGGGATTGCAACAAAGATTGTGTTGAGATATGTGAAAGGGACACTTGATTTTGGCATTTTGTACAACATAATCAAAGACCCTATGTTGTGTGTGTATACATGTTTATATTGTGCAAGTTCGGTGGATGATAGAAAATCCACTTTTGGATATGTTTTCAGCCTTGGCATGGGTGCAGTCACATGGGATGGCAAGAAACAACATGTAGTATCCTTTGATCAACTGATGAGGAATATCAAGGAGCAACGAAAAGAGCGTGTAAGGTATTTTAGCTCAGGAGGATGCTTTGAGACATGAAGATGTAGTAGATAGAGCCAACACCCGTGAACCTTGTTTTGTGACAATCAAGGGGTGCTCATAGTAGCCAAGAATCCAGTCCTTCATGAGCGTACCAAACATGTTGAAGTACATTGTCACTTCATTAGGTATTTTGTAGAGAATGGATTTATTGACCTGTAGTATCGTCCAACAAACAATGTTTTAAAACTCAGAATTGACCTCAGAATTGATTGAGGGTCAAATTGGACTTGGACTCGGACTCGACCATGACTCAGATTGGTTTGAATTTAATGACTTGGTCTACTGAAAAATACATAAAATATTTAAATTTTAATGAAAAAATATATTTTAAAGATGCCAAATCATTAGAGACAAAATATACAAAGTTTGCTCATGTACATACCATGTAAGCGCGAATACATCAAAACTATATTGAGTGCAATTCATATAAAAAACAAAATACGTAATTAATGAGGCTCTAAATGGCCTCTAGAGTCCAAAAAACATGCTTCAAGGTATTGGCCTACTACAAATCACTAATTAACATTATCAATCATCAAACTCATTACCACCGCTAGAAATGGGATCCTCAGCATGAACTAC
The DNA here is from genome assembly GCA_000966675.3 of Picea glauca. NCBI lineage: Eukaryota > Viridiplantae > Streptophyta > Pinopsida > Pinales > Pinaceae > Picea > Picea glauca. Next base: position 170,289 of record JZKD02S1675416.1, read on the forward strand.
AAGATCATCCTTTGGCTCAGAGTCCTCAAACTCGTTCGATTCCTCAGGGACATCCGCAACTGCAGTAGTAGTACTAGCGTTTAGGGTGGTAGGACTTAGGGTTTAAGTAGAATTTAAAAAAAATAAATTTTCCTTGAAAAACTGCATCGCAGTGAGGTTGAGGACCAACTCAGCCAAGTAGATATGAACTCGACCAAGTTGGATTCGTTCAATACTGAACCAATTGAGTTATGCATCGACTTGGTTGGTTTGGTACCAAACCGGTCCTTGAATCAAGCAAGGAGCAGAGTTGACTTGGTTTGTGGTCAACTTAGTCAACTTGGTCGAGTCCAAAGCCAAGTTGGTTGATTTTAAAAACATTGCTATCAGAGGACCAAACTACAGACATTTTTACCAAGTCTTTGGGTCTTGACAAATAATTAAAAGTTTGGGGTAAACTTGGTTTTGTTAGTAGATTGACCATTAAGGGAGGGTGTTAAAATAAATGTTAGAATAATAATGGCCAATTAGACATTAGACAGGCATTAATAAAGTCTTTAGTAGTTTAGGTTTTATTATGCTTTATTTCGCTTTAGTGTGTATTTCAGTCTATCCCACATACATAAAGTGGATTGACTCAACTAGTTTGTAACCCTTAAAAATAAGGTTTTCACTTCTCATTTAATGAATGCAATGCAAAGAACTCTCTCGAGCTTTTGTGGTTTTCTTTGTGTTCGATTTCCATGTTATCACGATGAATGTCTTTGATTATGACTCTGAGTTATATTGTGATTCTTATTCTTTGCAATGTAAAGAGTGTTGTATTTGTTCAGGGTAATGTTGATACTAGTAAGTTCACTGGTCAATGTGGCGACTTTTGTAATTAGGATGACAGTAAGCTATGCTTGTAGCTCGCTTCTTCTTGATGTCAGCTTTAGGATACTTGCAATGTTCCAATCCTTGAAATCAAAGTATTACTGCAACTATGGAAATAACAGAAGAAACATAAATAAATGACAAGAATGAAGGCCCGGGGCACCTAAATGCTTAGGGTTGTCTTGCACGTGCACATCCAAAAATATGGACGGAGACAGTTTGATGCAAAATAATACTCAAGAGAGTAATATGTTTTGATTGATAATAGTTTGAATGATGACAAGTGAGGTGGCGGAACCCGTTTAATTCATCTCTCAACTAAGAAGTCTCTACTAACTTAGTGATGAGTCATTAATGAATGTAACTAACAACTCTCAAATAAGTGATGACTTAATAATATGAATACTAACAACTATCAACTAACTTAGTGATGCATCATTAATCACTTAAACATTAGATTAATGAGTTTACACACAAAATAACTCATGTACACAATATCTGAAGCCTTATTTAATATAAGTGACCTTATACAACATATCAAATTATTACATTATTACAAAACTATGAGCTTACATACAAAATAACTGATAAATATTGATTTATTTGCATACACAAAATTGTTGTGTTTAATATCACAAGAATACTCCTCACTAACCTTAAGTTGTGTACTTTGTTTCCGTTAGATACTTGTATCGATTATTTAGTCGATAAAATTTCATTATTAGTGACAATCATTTTTTTTTATCTTTGCTTGAGTCCATAGACAAATCTTTGTCCATAGATTATACTTCAACCCTAAAAAATATACTTAGTTCAATTGGGTTTGTTACCCCTCATTTTGTTTGAGGTCTATACTAGTGAAATTGTTTCAATATGCTTGTGTTTTTTTTCACAAAGGCAGGTTTACAGGTTGATGGAGCTTTGGATGGCCTAGAGGTCGTGAGTTCACTTGTCAATTTTGATGCATTGGTTGATAGTTGATGAGATGATATGGTCATGGGTGTCTTGATGGTGTTTTTCTTGGTATACTTGCTTGTCATAGGGAGATAACACTGCACTTGGTCATGTGATGTTCTAGCCTCCATTTTGCTAGATGATTGGGTATGAGGATGTATGACTCCCTTGATGGAACGCTTAGCACTTTTGGGCTGAGTTGACATTGTATTGGCATGTTCATTTAGTTGGCTTCATGATGGTATAGTGTGCTCAACACTTTCGCCTTGCTTTCACTTGATCTCACATTCATTTAAGGTGATTTAACATGGTCTAGTATGATTGGAGCCTTGGTATAAAAATGCCCTAGCTTATTTGGCTTGGTCTATCACTTAAATTGCTTTACGATGAGGTGGATCATGGTCCTATATGGAGTGCTCACCTTTTTTGGCTCATATGTAGTGGCATATACACATTTGTCATACTCTTATTGCTTCAATGATGAGGTTGCCCCCCTCATTTGTCTCTTGGATGACTTGGCATATGGAATTATGGATCTAACACTTTACACATTATTCCATACTGGATTGATCACTTGCTTTATGGAGCTAGCCCTTGGTACACTTATGGAGGCTTGTTACATCTTTGTTGAGCACGCCACTTTGCACACCTTCTCATGCAATATTGTTGAAATGTGTCATCTTTGGAGGAGTATCTTGCACACATGTTAAGGCATGATCTTATTTTATTGGTTGATGAAGGGCTTCCCCCTTTCTTCATGGATATTGGTTGAGCATTGATGACATTCCACATTTGTTCTTTGTAGTTTTGATGACTTGTTTCATGGATCCACTTGCTTGCCAGATGATTTGAGGAGGATTGTACGTGATTTGAGAAGGATGTCTCACCTAGGAGAGCTACATGTCCACCATTGGAGGCCACATTGCACACTCTTTCATGCCTTATTGATGGGATGTTTCTCTTGGAGATCTCACACATGTTAGCTTTGGAGGTTTGACTTCATTCAAACCCTAGATAAAGGAGGATGTCCACTTGAGGAGATTGCTTGCACTTATATCTATGCATTATTGTTGAGGCATCCACTCTTGAGGGCTTGTTGGTTGCATTACTCGGGGCTTGTTGGTTACATTACTCATGGTCATTGATAGAGTGCTCCACCTATTGAGGCCTTTTTTCACACCATTACACACATTAATTGGAGGATGTCTCCATCATGATGCCACTCGTGCCACCTTATGAGGTTTTTTACTTGGTCTTTTCATGGTTTGAGGAGGATGTCTCAAATTGGAGATCTACATTCCACATTGGAGGATATTTAGGAGGTTTCAAACCCTAGACCTAGGGTTTCTTTGGATATTTTGAGGATATTTTATGAGAGCTATTTTATGAGAGCACTACACTTGGAGGCTTTTGGAGGCTAGACATTGGAGCTTTGACATGGCATATTCACTTTTTGATGGAGATGTCCTACCTTCATGGCAAATCACCTTAGGGACTCCCTCCTAAGGCTAGCAAGCACTAGCCCAAACGGAGAGGGGTCTAGCCCGTGACAATTTGGGGCTTTTCTCCTTGAATTAGCGAAGTTTTCATCGGTATTATAATAGGTTTATCAGCTCAAATGGAGGGTGGAAATTTGTGCTAACAGGTCGTCAAAGAAGGGAAGCTTCTTCACCGGGAACCAGATTCAATAGATGTTTCTCCATCTGATGGAGGAACTTGATGCAATGGAGACAATTTCTTCCTAAAAGGGGACTCTTGATCCAGGTGGATATAAGTGGCCACCCAAATCTGCCACCAACTCAGAAATGGTTCCGCACCTCACTAGTTTTATAAAAGTTTTGTAGTTCTTGGACTAATGCAATTTTCAGGCACTTTCCATGCATTTTTGTTAATTGACACGGCCTAGCCATCTTGATAAACTCATGGAGTTCAAACTTTCAAAGTAAGCTTTGTAATGGTCAGGAAATGCCCTAAATGGAGTTTGTATGTGAATGTTGTGTTCTTGGGAAGTTGACTTATCAACTATGTTCCTTGGGGCCTGTATTCTTTATCACCTCATATGCTAGGGTTAGGGTTTTAGACTTTATGTTAAAAATGCAGTTTCGATGTCGTATGAGGGGCTTTTTGGGAATGAGCATAGTTGACACATCTTCTCTTAGAGATGAGCTATTGCCATTCCAGCCAATTTGTATTGCTTTCCATAATGCAGTGTTTTCACTATTTCATTCACTGATGGAGTTTGGATTTCACCGTATTATTCTGCTCTTTGCAATATATTTGTGTTATTTTGCCTGCTATTGCTATCATCATTTTGTTCTTAACATAATCCAGATCAGTGCTTCATTGCAACGTCTTATTATGCGACAGAGGCAATATATTTGTGTTATTTTGCCTGCTATTGCTATCATCATTTTGTTCTTAACATAATTCAGATCAGTGCTTCATTGCAACGTCTTATCATGTGACAGAGGCGACCACAACTTATGTTGCAGGGATGATATTGTTGGTGCTAGAGCAAAGTTGGGTGTGTACTAGAATGACAGTGTCGGCATGTGGTGTTTTCTATCTTTTCCCTAACCTGGTTCTGAAATAGTATGTGATGGTTTCGATGTGTGCTCGACAGAGTTTTCTATAAAAGTTGGTTTGATAAATTCCGGTTCGGTAATTTGGATAATGTTTCAGCACCTTGTAGTTTCTCTGTCCAACATGCAATGTTCCCTCAATAATGGCACGTTTTCCTTTACCTTCACAATGATATGACATAGAATAGTAGCAGCAATGATTTTTGATCCTTGTTTATTGACTTATATGAAGTTTTCTCTTGGTACTTAAATCATTAATAAATCAGAGATAAGGTGGCCACTGGCCGTAAGCTCTACTACCATTGATAGAAGAAATTTTGGCCAAGGATAGAACTTTCTCTGATAGCACGTGTAATAAACATAATAGTGCATAGTACATCCATAGAAAAAGGGGTAAATCCATAATGTCTGTAGACATAAATATATTTAACAAATGTCGAATGGTGTAATTGATGATTGATACAACACAAATGTGTATGTATAAATAGTGACTGAGGAGTTAAGTTGTCAAAGAGTGTCATTGAGCTTACCGATTAGTTAGTAATAGGTTAATAACTATGGTTTATCAACAGTAATACACACACACACACACACACACACTTAGTATATCACTGTTCTTGAAGCATAGTTAGATGCTTTTAGAATGGATATTCATTTGACTATCCAAAAGTTAAACCCTCTGATATATACACTAATTGCCCAATACACACACACCCACACTTAGTATATTACAAATATCTCCTCCAACCCTAAATGCTTTCACTGTTCTTGAAGCAAAGTTAGATGCATTTAGAACGGATAGTCATATGACTTATCCAAAAGTTAAGCCCTCCGCACAAACTTTTGCCATGTTGAAAAATGCTTTTAATGACTTTATCCAACTTAGAACTATAATTCACATTGCCTGAATTATCCATAAAGATATTGGTGATGAAAAGATAACATGAAGTCAGTCACGATGGACTATCTCGAACTGAAGAAACATACGAAACTCCAAGTACCAACATTCTGGTACCACTCTGATGAAGACAAAGAAGTGATCTTGCGTTAAGCCATAATTCCACAAAATGTAATTCTGGGTGTTAGCTGGATAATATGCATTAGATTGGCTGTCGCTTCTTCAACTTCCTTTTAGAAGGCATTACTTTTACACGATGCTTTAAAGGATAATGCTTCTAGAAGGTGCATTTGAAGTGCATCAATATCATCTGAAATCATTGTTGTCGGGGTTGAAGAAAATATTCAGATTACTTGTGAAAAAATCCAGAAGATGTGAGATAAACGGTTCATTAGTTTTAGCCTTAAATTTTAATGACAAAAATCAGCAAGCTAAGATTATGTCACACACTTAGCAACCTAGAGATAACTGTCTTGCATGAACTCTGAAATGTCTAAAACCCACATTCAGAAATTACCATAAGCAGAAATACACATTGCTAAGTAATAATGCAGCGGAAATAAACACAATGAGCAGCATTCAATCACCCATGAATAACTCAGAAATTTAGGCAAATGCCAGGGAAAACCCCATTGTGGGGAAACCCAATGAGAGAGAGATTCTATTATTCAGCTTCAGGAAAGTACATAACAGCAGCAATAACACTTTTCCAGCCAAGAGAAAAACCACTTACAGCACAAAATCTGTCCCACCAAAATCTGTCTTGAAAGCTGTGCCACAGTCTGTACAGCTGTATGTATTTGCTGAAAACAGCACCTTGTAAAATGTACCAGAACAGGCTGCTGTACCCTCTTCCTGTACGGCCGACCTTTAGAAAACTCAGGAAAAATTCCTCGAAAACCGTGCCACATCTTGCCTCGATTTCTGTGCCAATGTTTGCTGCTGTATGACCTGTACGTACGGATCCGTACAGTATGGCATGTTTAGAAAATAAATCAGCAGCACTCCAAAACAGAAAATTCCTCCTTGGGATTTGCGCCCAAGCTCTCTTGGGAAATGTGCCAACTCTTGCTGCTCACTTTCCTCTCCAAACTCTCCTCAGAAATCTCTCTCACACTCTTCTTCTCTCAATGTGTCTTGCACACTACCCAATGCATTCTTTTATAAATCTGAAAATGACATTTTCCCTCCAAAGTGTCTTTTCACCTTCCCCAACCCTAAATCCAAAGGCCAAGATCTAATCTTGCCTTTGCAAGATCAAGGGCCATGATTCATTCGCTCCAAAATAAATCACTTAGAATATTAAAGTACATTTTACTTTATTACATAAGTGCCCTTTATGAAATAAAGTCACTTTAATATTAGAAGGTACACTTTATTAGAAAAGTCACTTTAATAAAAGAACCACTTTGCAACTTTATAAAAAACCCATTACAAAGTTAAGTGCCTAGTAGTGTCAACATAAGGTAACATTCACATACAAGACAAAACATGCGGAGTACCTCCCGAGCTAAAAAGCTAACATTAGCACAATATGACAGTTGGTTGAGCTTGCACTTCAATTTGCAACTCAACTCTGGTCAAAAACCATGACAAGGGTTTTGAAAGCTATGAATTATTCCAATAGGTTTGTTTTTTGATAGGCATGTCTGGAAAATCTGTTCCTGATATGTTAGCATTGGATGAAATGAGTTTTAAGCAGATGAACAAGCCCACTTTCCTAATGTAGCTTCAAGCAAACGTCATTTGAGAGGGATTCCTTCTGACAAGACTATCTAACAACAGTGAATCTTATATTTCGGAATGAGATTCTTTTGGAAAGTGAAAATAATGCTGTGGAGGAATCCTTCGCTTGAAAATTTAGTTTATTTTTTCTACCGTCTGTGTCAGATGCGTTGATGGTTTTGCCAATACAAGTTTTATCATTTATGGGAGAAAACCTTTCAGGAGTTTCTTGAGATTGAAATTGAATCAGCAAAACCTTCAGAAGTCCTTCTCTCTCTCAAGAAATTAATATGATTTCCTTTTGACAGAAGCATGTTTGCGAAAAGGGGTATCATTGTACAATAGTCTTTGGTAGTGGAAGCAAGCATGCTTCTGCGACCAATGACTTCAACTATATGCTCTTGCTTTCTTTCTATTGAAAAGGTCCATGATGGGGTTTGCTTTGGAGTAAAGCATTCATGTATTACTTCTGTGGGACCATATTCTGGGGTTGTTTATTCTTTGTATGTACCATGTTCTTGTCCATTGTGAGTTGTGACTTCTTGCAATTTGAAGACATTGACACTTTTTCTGTCTGTGCTGTCAATAGCCAAAGATTTAGTTTCTATTTTAGAATATCAAAATTTTGAATGAGAATTTGATAAGGATTTTCATATTTCAGCTGGGGAAGGCAGAAGACAGGTAACAGCTAGGGGAACATGGCAGGAAAGGCTTGCAAAGTGGGAGGACATTCTAGAAAAGGAAAAGTGGGAAGAGGATATTGATGCATTAACTTCTAAATATGTAATTACTTTTGATTGGCAACAAATGAAAGAAAATTTTCGGAAGGAGCAACAGGAGAAAAGGCCCAACCCCCAACGGGGTGAATGGATTTCGAAAAGATGGTGGCAGTATCGCCCAAAACTACCTTATACATATTTTCTTCAGAAAGTTGAATTCTTAGAGGTGATCCTGATACCATTTCTACAGTTGGCTTCAATTTATTTCTTACTAGCATCACAGAATTGCCTACAATTCTGTTGGAAGAACATTTTTGATGTTCCTATATTGAACAAGCATTATGTGATGTTAAGATGTTCCTATATTGAACAAGCATTATGTGATGTTAATTTAGATTCTAGAATTCTTAAATTTCGAGCTTTTAATATTTTTCTTAAGGTTGAGAGCATTTTAGTCATTTGCTCTTACCTTTCTTGTTGAGCAAATGCAACTCTCCCAGATTTATGTTCTTATGTATTAAGTTTCAACAGAAATGGAACCCTAGAAAGATTGAGCAGATCCTTTGGAATAACAGGTTAAAGCAGTGGTGTTCAGCGAGGATCTCAAGACAATTTATGTGACAATGAAAGAGGGTTTCCCCTCAGAATATATGGTGCGACTCTGTATATTCTTCTGCATTCATTTTTGTTATTTCATTGAATAGCTTGTTTGAGTTATTTAAAGCTAAATGTATTTCAAGATGTTTTTCGTTGGTAGACTTATTTATTCTTGTTGATGTTATTGGAGTTGTTTTTGAATGGACCCTGGTCTTTCTTTGCATCCATTTCATACATGGATACTTTTTTAATGGATGCAAAATTTTCATTACAAAAATAGGATATCTGATATACATTCTGAAATGACTTGTATATTTGCTTAGGTTGACATACCTGTGGATCCTTACCTTTTTGAGTTACTTACAAGATGCGGTGTGGAGGTGGAGATTCTACACAAAACCCATCTTCACTACATTCTACGAGCATTTGCTGTTTTAGCCCCAGGCTTTTTCTTACTCTGGTGTATTGAACGTGCGTTGTATACTATGCGCATAGTGAATAAGAACATGTTAGTTGACATTGCGAAATCAAATAATGAGATCATGATTTTGGTAAATTCAGCCTCTTTCTCTCTTGTAATGGAGTTTTCCTTTTCCTTTTTTCCCATGTGCTTATTGTTTTCTTACTATAGTATGTTTATGTGCCAAATTCTTGGGGACAAAGCTAAGATTTAGAAGTATAATCTAGATTATTGGATATGTTTACTTGGGTTTGAATACAATTATTTTCTCGCTAAATTTCATATCTTGTGTTTCTTTTTACATCCTGTCTCTTACATTGTAAAGAAAACATCAAGAAGAGGAACCTAGGTTATAAAGCTAATAAAAGGTCTATTGTCCAAATTGATATGTCCGTCTAGCTTGTCTGGAGTTCTATTGCAAAAGCTTGTCTTAACAATAATAGATCTTGTTTCCTTCTAAGATGCAGTCAGCTGTCTCTTGTAAACTACTTTGTTGCTCATTCCATTTCATGAATGAAGATTGAAATGTATTCATTTACTTAGAGAGGGGTATTTACTATTTATTGTCTGCATTGAACTTTTAACTGTAGTGTTTATGCAGGAGATAGATTAACACAGCTATTTATAGTAATTAAAACAGCATGCTAGAAATCAAAGCGTAGTTAAACAATTTTGTTCTTTGGCAGGGATGCTGTATTTTGCTGCATTTTAAATATTGTTTGCATAGAATAAACCAGTGTTGCCAGAAGCGGGAGCATCGGAAGCGTCTGTTATATATATATATATA
>JZKD02S1675416.1:195014-208089 GCA_000966675.3 Picea glauca
GCTGAAGAAAAAGACAAGGTAACCTATTGGGCCAGCATCCATAAGAAGAGGAAAGTTTCCAAAGGACATCATTCAAGCCATGTAATACGAGGTGGTATGGTCTAAGGATGTCCAAGCACAGTGAAGACCAAGGGTAGGTATTATCCGTGGGTGCCTTTGTAGGAGGCAAGCTGTACCTGTCATGGATGCAGTTCTTTCCAAGCCCCTTATTGCCCCTTAGGGCCTTGGCGTGGTGACCAGAGCTGACAGTGTTACCCACGATTGTTTTCGCAGAAATGATAAGGCTGGCTCGTGATGAGACCCCATTTCCCTTGGCCATGCAACCAAGGGTCACTGCCCTGGCGTGGTGACCAGATAATGGCAATGTTATACCGCTAGATACCTATGAACATAATGGGCCGACTCGTGATGAGACCTCCCATCCTCTTGGCTAGGTCTTGTTTTATTATTTTTCTTCGGGTCTCTTTTGTTTCTTATCGAGAGGCTTTTTATTGCTTTCTCGGGGATCCCTGGGCGAGGCATCTCTAGGTTTTATTTCCTATGGCTTTTATCTTTTACCAACTGCTTTTACCTCCTGGGCCTTTAGCCCCTTCTTCCCACAGGATAAAGTGTAACCCCTCAAATAGGTCATCCTAATGCCCGGACTAGGGGAATGGGATAGATGAATGGGAGATAAGATGTAAAATGATAATATGGTGGGAGCAGACGATGGCTCTTCAAATCCCCCCTGGTGGCTAACCAAAACCTATGGATACAAGCTTGCTAGAGCACCCCGTTAATCCCCCAAACAATGGTCAAGTGGGTTAGTGTAAGATCCAAGCAGTTGTCAGAAATGTAAGGAACCTGATGCATATATCTGAAAATTATAATAATCAAACACGACACATACCATGATACCTGGACCAATTACTTCATGGAGCAAGAGTCTTCTCTGATGCAAGTCCAAGCCGATGGTGATGGATGCTGCTGCTGCTGACACGACAAGTCTGATGAAGAAGAAGAAGGGTGGGCCCTCCAGGGCCATGCTCAGGTCAATCCTGCTCTCGGTACTCCATGTCTAGGACCTGTGGGCCTCGAGACATGATCTCCTAGTTATCCCTAGAAATNGGATGTCCAAACACAGTGAAGACCAGGGGTAGGTATTATCCGTGGGTGCCTTTGTAGGAGGCGAGCTGTACCTGTCATGGATGCAGTTCTTTCCAAGCCCCTTATTGCCTTTATTTTTTCTTTATTTATTACTTTTTCTTTCTTTTTGCTTCAAGGTCTGACCAGAGGACACTGCCTTGGCGTGGTGACCAGAGCTGACAGTGTTACCCACGAGTATTTTCGCAAAAATGATAAGGCTGGCTTGTTATGAGACCCCCTTTCCCTTGGCCATGCAACCAAGGGTCATTGCCCTGGCGTGGTGACCAGATAATGGCAATGTCATACTGCTAGATACCTATGAACATAGTGGGCTGGCTCGTGATGAGACCTCCCATCCTCTTGGCTAGGTCTTGTTTTATTATTTTCTTTGAGTTCCTTTTGTTTCTTATCTGAGGCTTTTTATTGCCTTCTCGGGGATCCCTGGGCGAGGCATCTCTAGGTTTTATTTCCTATGGCTTTTATCTTTTACCAGCTGCTTTTACCTCCTGGGCCTTTAGCCCCTTCTTCCCACAGGATAAAGTGTAACCCCTCAAGTAGGTCATCCTAATGCCCGGACTAGGGGAATGGGATAGATGTATGGGAGATAAGATGTAAAATGCTAATATGGTGGGAGCGGACGATGGCTCTTCAAATCCGCCCTGGTGGCTAACCAAAACCTATGGGTACAAGCTTGCTAGGGCACCCCGTTAATCCCCTCAACAATGGTCAAGTGGGTTAGTGTAAGATCCAAGCAGTTGTCAGAAATGTAAGGNTTTTTCTTTCTTTTTGCTTCAAGGTCTGACCAGAGGACACTGCCTTGGCGTGGTGACCAGAGCTGACAGTGTTACCCACGAGTATTTTCGCAGAAATGATAAGGCTGGCTCGTGAGGAGACCCCCTTTCCCTTGGCCATGCAACCAAGGGTCATTGCCCTGGCGTGGTGACCAGATAATGGCAATGTCATACTACTAGATACCTATGAACATAGTGGGCCGGCTCGTGATGAGTCCTCCCATCCTCTTGGCTAGGTCTTGTTTTATTATTTTCTTCGGGTTCCTTTTGTTTCTTATCGAGAGGCTTTTTATTGCCTTCTCGGGGATCCCTGGGCGAGGCATCTCTAGGTTTTATTTTCTATTGCTTTTATCTTTTACCAACTGCTTTTACCTCCTGGGCCTTTAGCCCCTTCTTCCCACAGGATAAAGTGTAACCCCTCAAGTAGGTCATCCTAATGCCCGGACTAGGGAAATGGGATAGGGATGTATGAGAGATAAGATGTAAAATGCTAATATGGTGGGAGCGNCATACCATGATACCTGGACCAATTACCTCATGGAGCAAGAGTCTTCTCTGATGCAAGTCCAAGCCGATGGTGATGGATGCTGCTGCTGCTGACAGGACAAGTCTGATGAAGAAGAGGAAGGATGGGCCCTCTAGGGCCATGCTCAGGTCAATTCTGCTCTCGGTACTCCATGTCTAGGACTTGTGGGCCTCGAGACAGGATCTCCTAGTTATCCCTAGAAATCGGGGATAACATGACCTATAGTTGATGAGGGTCATTTACATTAATCATGATTAGTGTTATCGAAACTGGATCAGAATTGACAGAACAGACTGGTTTGATCGGTTTCCGTGTCGTACTAGTCCAATTCGGTGTTTTAGACGGTTAAGGTTGGTTTCGTACCAAATTTGTGGGTTCCATTTGGAGACAACCTTAAATCACTAAACTGGTTGGTTCCATACGACACAGTTAGGAACCACCCAAAATCAATTTAAAAAAGAAAAAAAAATCAAGTAAAGGGCAAGTAAAATACCTAACGTTAGGGCCCTACTCAAGCTATTTAAAGAGGTCCCCTCCCCTCCATTTCACTCACACAATTCATTTGAGCTATTTGGAATTCTTGAGTTGAGTTTCTTGGGCGCTTTTGGAGAGCTCTTTGCACGGCTGTTTTGAAGAAGTTCTTGAGCAGATTTGGGGAGCTGGTTTAAGGACTGAGTGGGAGAATTTTTGGGCTGATTTTCTTGGACATATCTTGAGCTGTTTCAAGGGATTCTTTTTAAATATTTCTTGGGCTATTTTTGGAGTTGATTCAAGTGGTCATTATCTGAATTTTGTGGGCTGTTATGGAGTTGTTTTTTCTGCTGTTAGGAGCTGTTGTTCTTCTCTAAATTTGGAAGGCTTGTGAAGGTATGCCAAGGCTTCTCTTACTCTCTTTACAATTGCTGCTTTTTTCCCCTAGTAATTAAGAATTCTTAGGGTTTTATTTGTAGATTTTTTTTTATTGGTGTAAAAGTTACTATGGCTCCTAAAGAAAAGATGGATCCAGGATGGGTTCATTGCCATTTGGATGAAGAGGGGATAAAGATATGCAACTATTATGGGAAGAAAGTTAAAGGGGGGGTATCCATAGGATAAAACGACACTTGGCACATGCAAGAGGACAACTAGAACCTTGCCCAAAAGCCCTTGTCAATCTAAAAACGAAGATGCAAGGTTATATTCAATCCTTCCAAGTAGATAAAGCTAAGACTAAGAAGATTAAAAAAGACATAGGGAGAAGTCAAATTGATGATGAGTATGAGGATGGCCCTGAAGATCAAATGCCTAGTTTTGAGGAATCCTCCAGTTTTCTTGTTGGACATAGAGATGAACATGTGGGCCCTAGTTCATCCAATTTGAAGAGGCCACGTCAAGGGCTTGACTCTTTACATGTACCTTGCACCACCCTTGGAGGAGGCTTCTTGGGAATGTATTGCTAGGTGGTGGTATGATGTAGACAAACCTTTCATTGCTACTAATTTTGCATATTATTAAGCTATGTTAGATGCTATAGCGTCATGTGGTTCAGGCTTCAAAGGTCCTAGTTTTCATGATATCATGGGGTCACTTTTACAAAATGAGGTCCAAAGAATAGATGAATACCTCATAAGTTGAATTAGTCATGGAATAAAATAGGGTGGACAATCTTGTCTCATGGATGGACTAATGGAAGATCCCACACAATTCTCAATTTCTTAATTACTTTCCCAAAAGAAACCATGTTTCTTAAATCTATGGATGTATCTGATCATGTGAAGGATGCACATTTATTATCTCGTCTTTTAAATGAAGTAGTTGTGGAGGTGGGGGTGGAGAATGTTGTACATGTCATCACAGGCAATGCCTCCAACTATGTTGCAGCGGGAAGGATGTTGGAGGAAAAGTACCCCACCATTTGGTAGACTCCATGTGTAGCCCATCGTTTGGACCTCATGCTTGAGGATATTGGCAAAATTGAGTGGGTGAAGAATTGTGTGGAAAAAGAAAAATCTATAACTAGGTACATCTACAACCACACATGGGTTTTGAACCTAACGAGGAAAAACTCTGGGTGTAGAGAGGTTGTTCAGTCAGCTATTACACAATTTGCACCGAACTTTCCTTCGTTGCAATCTATGGTTCAACAAAAAACCAACTTGTGAAGGATGTTTTCTTGTGTTGAGTGTAATGCATCTTTGTGGAGGAAAAAGGTTGAAGGGAAAGTGATACGTGACAAAGTGTATAGATTTTTTTTTGGAAGAAGGTAGAAGAGATAGTACTATTTAGTATTCAATGAGCCTCTTCTGAAAGTGTCGCGAATGGTGGATGGTGATAAACCCACCATGGGTTTTATTTATGAGGCCATGGATCAGGCCAAAGAGGCAATAAGGTCAGCATATGGTGATACAAGAAAAAGTATCATCCCATATGGAAAATCATTGATTATAGATGGAACAAACAACTCCATAGATCTTTACATACAACTGCCTATTACTTATATCCAAGATATGAAATTTCAAAGTTTTTAAGTTATGTTATTCATTACAAAAGCTTAGCTAAAGATTCAAATTCAATTTATGAATATTTTTTGTTTTCTCAACTTTGAAGGTACCATTACACAAAAGATTTTGAAGTAGATGGGGAGGTGAAAGAAGGATTGTATAGATGCAGCGAGCACATGGTCTATCTCAAGATGCAAGATGAGATACATAGTAAGCTCCTGCATTTCAATGAGAGTATTGGTAGCTTTGGCATGTCTATGGCTATATGAAGTAGATCAAGGGATCCACCGGGTAAGAATTTTTAAAATTTTAAAATTTTATTATTCATTCCAAAAGTTGAGTCAAAGTTTGAAAGTCATTTGCTGAAGCTTCTTTGCCTTCAACTCTGATTGCAGCCTATTGGTGGGGACAATTTGGTGGCCATTGCCCCGATTTGCAAAAGTTTACAATTCGGATATTGAGCTAGACGTGCAGTGCTTCTGGGTGTGATGCAAGTGGAATATTTTTGAGCGTATGCGCACCAAGAAGTGGAACCGTTTGGGAAAAAATGGTTGAATGATATGGTTTATGTTCAGTACAACCTTAGGTTGAGGCGCAACTAGTTGTTGAATAAGACCCCTAAATCAAGCAACATAGTCTTGGATGACTTTGATCCTCGTTAGAGTGGGTTGTGGAGAGTCAAGTAGTCAAGTATCATCATTTGAGAATGAAGACCTTTCTTTGATGGACTTGGATTGACTTCACAACCTTCAGGGCCAAGGGAATCAAGCTGAAATCCCATTGTAGAGTCTAATAATTTTGAGGACGAGGAGGATGAGGATTTTGATGATTCTACCTATTCCCATATGATCAGATTGTAGAGTCTAGAGTCTAGACTGTAGTTACTCATTAGTACTGTGCTTATTTTTGGACTCTAGAGGCCATTTAGAGCCTCTTTGTTGATGTATTTTGGTTCAGACATGTATTGCACTCTGTGCATATTTTGGTTATATGCACTCTTACTTGCTATATAAATAAGAAAATTTGCATATTTGTGTAAATGGTTTGGATTCATATGGATGCACATGAATATGTATGCTTTTTTTTCAAAATTTGAATATTTTGTGTATTTTTTGGTCAACCGGTTTTTTTCCGGTTCGGTCCAGTCCACATTTTTGAGGTCGACTAGTTCGATGACTGGTCCAGTTCTGATAACACTGATCATGACCTTGCTAACATTGGAGTTCTAACAACATTTTGTTTAACATTAGGATTCGTAACAACATATTAAGTGTTATCACTTTAAGATCATTCATGTACTGGCAGAATAAAAATTGAGGCAAGTTAGCTCTAGATTCATTTTCCTTGCTTTTAAGTTTGTTTTATCTTTTTATACAAAAGTTAATGATCTGATACAAAAATTAATGATTAAATTTTTTATAATTTTTTTTAGATGATTCCATTTGCAGTTTCACCCCGAGGCCAAGTGTCCTGAAGCCCCAGTATGCTTCCTTGTGAGATTTGAAGTCTATCTTCTGAATTGATTGCTCTTCACATCATGGAAAATATCGACTTTCAATCTCAACATAAATTGAGGATTTTCTTATTTGTGTACTTTTTATGGGATGATAATGATACTAGGAACAATATTGTAAAATTTATGCATTTCTGATTTACAATTCAAGTACTTTTAGAATCCAGATAAAGTAATTCATGAATCTGAGTTTGTGAATTATATGTTTTAATTCATAGAACAGAACTGGTTGTTTAAACTTTAAAATAAATTAAATGCAAAATCATGAAAGGTAAAGTTTGTTGATGACAATTTTTTTGCTTTGTATGCTCATTGTACAGCCAGGTGAAGGTGAAGATGCAGCAGTATCAGGATACAGTGATGTTGTTTTGGGAGGAGATGTATGGGATATTATTAATGAGATAATGATCTATATGAAGAATCCCTTACAATATTACAAGAAAAGAGTGAAACTTCCTCGGGTAATTCTTCTTATATGTCCGTCCTCCTGCGAATGCATAAACCCCAGGATTTTGTATGTCTATTTTTTCTGCACCTACTGGATATTCATTCTTTGTCTTTTGTGTGTGATTCTTAGCCATTTGTAGTTATTGACTTAATCACCTGTTTTATTTTAAGTGCCATGCCTCTTTTCTTGTACCACATAGTAAATCTGTCGTTATGAATTTCAAATACTAGGTAGTTCATTCCAAGCTGCATTTATTTATTAAGAAAACTAATAGCACTGTCAATGAATATTCCTTTTCTCTTCTATGGCAGTGTGTACGACATGATGAATATTGTAACGAGTAACAACAACAACAATATTATAATTATATTAATAATAAAAAGAGTAATAAAATGTAAAGAGCCTACCAATGAAAAGGCATGACTCTTCATAGAGATACTCCTTAGAATATATATTTATACTTGGGGCTATCCTTATTGCAATCATCATATCACATCAATTATTCAATATATTATTATATTTTATGGACATCATTGTCTCTATTGCATTTAAGCACTTTTATGCTTACATTGGTATTAGAGCCTAATCTACGCCAAAAGCATGGTGGGACCAGCTGCTATATTCTCAATCTGTACATCCTCCAGCCACTATTTTTCCATATGCTGTACAGTTGTTGCAGTTCTTCTGTACTCTGTACAGCCACTGTTCATCACGGTACACCAGTCACTGCCAAAATTTTGCACGTCCTGGCCGTACAACGATCTGTCAATTCATCGCCGTATAACTGCCAACCCATCACTGTACAATTGCTGAAAATCTGCTTGTTATCATACTGTGCTGTACGATCACTTTCAATACTCTCTGTACACATTTGCACAACAATGTTCTGCATAGATCCGTACAACATTGTAGAATAATTTAAATTCTCATAATTAATCTCTGACATGAGATATTGGAATTTAAAATGTCAAAACCAGGCATCAATGCAGATTTAAATGCCCAAATAGATAAATTATCAGATGATTTTGAGAAGAATTGGAATGATGAGAATAAAAGAATAGGAAATATTGAAAAGGATGTGTAGAGGAACTCAAGAATTCAGATAAAAGCAGAGACAATTCTATACAATCTCTCCTGTCACAATTGATCTCAGGCCAAAACTCGGCAAGTATACCTACTCCATTTAGTTACACATGGAAATAAACACCAAATACCATGCATGCCCAACTACTTAATGCGTTTCCCCCCAATATGCCCCCATTCGGTTACCTAAGGATTAAAATTGAAATTTTGAGATATGATGGCATGGATACAAGTGAAAGGACAGCATGGATCAACAAAGTAGATCAATACTTCGAACTACACAACATCCAAGATGACATTGTAAAAATTAAAATCGCTTCCATGCACTTTGATGGGCTTGCATGTAATTGGTTCATGTGGTGGAAATCCCAAACAATAAATGTATCCTTTAATTGGGACATATATAAAATGATTTCTTTAAAAGATTTCAAAGTATCAAAGAAAATGAGTTGTTCACGAAATTTGTAGACATTTAAATGACAAAATCAGCTTATAAAAAGTTCTGTCATACACTTAACAACCTAGAGATAACTGTCTTGTATGAACTCTGAACTGTCTAAACCCACATTCAGAAATTACCATAAGCAAAATTACACATTGCTAAGCAATTTTGCAGTGGAATAAACACAATGAACAACAGCCATTCAACTTAGAAAAACTCAGAAATTTAGGCAATGCCAGGGAAAACCCCAATGTGGGGAAACCCAATGAGAGAGAGAGAGATTTATTATTCAGCTTCAGGAAAGTACATATCAGCAGCAGCAATACAATTTCCAGCAAGAGAAAAATACCTTACAGCACCCAAAACTGTCCCAAAAATCTGCCTCGATTTCCGTGTGCAGTAAATCCGTACTGCTGTATGGATTTTTCCTCTTCAGCACCTTGAAATCTGTGCCAACTAACAGCAATAGAAAACTGCCCTCTTCATCAACAGAAAACACTAAAAAGGCTGCCTCGAAATCTGTGCAGCAAGCTGCCTCGATTTGAGTGCCCTCCCAGCCTGTTGTACTGACTGTACGGATCCGTACAGTACGACCTCTCTAACAGCAGAAAGTTACAACACTCACTAAACATAAATTCTTCTTGGGAAATGTGCCCAAGCTCTTTTGGGAAATGTGCCCTCCTTGCTGCCCTCTTTCCTCTCTCAAGCTTACTCAGAAATCTCTCTCAATCTCCTTCTCAAATTCTTGCACACTACCCAATGCATTCTCTTATAATCTGAAAGTGACCCTTCACCTTCTCCAACCCTAGATCTAATAGCCAAGATCTAATCTTGCCTTTACAAGATCAAGGGTCACGATTCATTCCTTCCAAAATAAATCACTTTAAATACTAAAGTACATTTTCACTTTATAACATAAGTGCACTTTATGAAATAAAGTCACACTTTAATATTAGAAGGTACACTTCATTAAAAAGTCACTTTAATAAAAGAACCACTTTAGCACAACTTTATAAAAACCCATTACAAAGTCAAGTGTCTAGTAGTGTAGGTACAAGGTAGCTTCTGCATACAAGACACACATGTGGAGTACCTCCCGAGCTAAAAAGCTAACAAAATTAACTAGGGTATGTCAGAAAGGCGACATGGATATGAATGGGAAAGTTTGGCAATAATGAGTACCACGCTTAACACCAAAGAAATTGAAACATTCCTACATATCTGGACTAAAACAATAAATAAGGAATGAGATAGAGATGCACAATATTATGTCCATAGATGATGCTAGAAAAGCAAAGTTGGTCGAAAATAAGCTAACAAGCCAACAACCAAGTTACTTTGAGACTAATGAAAGAGGTTACTCCAGACGATGCTAGCCCTACCATATCCATAACATGCAAAACTACACAAATCAACGCCATTTTCCAAGTGAAGAAATGTCTAGATTGATCACTTGAGGTGAGTGGAGTTTGCAGCCCACCTTTCTTGTCTTGAGACCATCTTCAGATTGGTCTCTTTTTTGCATCATATTTGGTGTTTTGTTGACTAGGCATTTGATAGGGACCTTTATTCGTACCTTGTTTATTGCTCCTCCGAGGCCTTTTCCTCAAATAGACTAATTGGACGAGCTCAAGGTTTTTAGTTTTTTGAGGCTTTTGGTTTTCTATGGTTACTTGGCATCTTTATGGATTGCTTCCATCCTTTTAGGTATTCTTTGAATGCCCTTTGACAGATGTTGCTGAATAAGCAGGAGATGAATGGGATTATCGGAGATGACCTCTATAGGTAGTATGTCCAGGCCACTTGGCTCAACCCATTATGGAGTGAAAACCCAAGATGGCCTTCTATGCAAAGCACTTCTTGGCACTAAGAGACATTGTAATTGTTTGATTCCCTTACATGCTGTGACACTGGATGCACACAGTCAGGGTCCGTCTGGGCCAATTTCGGGTGGGTTCACATAAGCTTTGGGTAGTGGCCAAACATTAGATTCCATGGGAGGACAAGATTTGCTAGCTATGTCTTATGCAGGAGACCAAGATGGAGGAGCACATTATCTTCAAGTGTCTTATTTACTATGATATACGAGGATTGTTCTTTTGCCTAATTAGGAAGTCTCAAATATCTCTCCATCGTTTTCCAGTTCCTAGATTAGCGATGTTGAGCCCTGTTTATGAGGTAGTTATTGGGTCTCCAATCTTCCATGCCTAGGTCATCCCCCAGTTGGACTGGGCTTGGATGATTATATCCTTTTTTCTATTGCTCCTAGTTAGTCGGGGCACCAATGGGCAGATAGATAGTAGCACCATTCTAGCAGTCTTGATTTGAGAGATCCGAAGGGGCCTCTTCCCCTCCGCATGTGAGACCCATGTAGATTTGTCTACTCAGATCCCTAGATAGGACTTTCCTTTCCAATAGGTAGTGCGCTGTTCCCAAACAACAATAGCATGCTCTCACTTGAGGTGACGAGGCACACTGCAAACCATCTCCTTTTTTAGCTCTTTGGACAATGTTTTATCATGATTTGTTTCTCTTTGGCCTTGAACGTTAGGAGAGATGCATATACAAAGGTGGGTGACCCAAAGAGCAACATTTCCTCCTCCTTAGGCAACAAATCCAATGGGGGTTGAGGACTCTTCCTTTTCCCTTGTACCCTCTGAGGCATCCCTTCAGGGAGTTTTGGCTGGTTTTTGTGGATTTGGCCCTTAGCAGTCCTTGTATGATTGCAAATTCTCTGGCAACACTTTCTTTCCCACAATGTGTTGATACTTTTGTACTTAGTATTCCCATTGACCTATTTGTGGTCACTTGTTGGACCTTAATAAACTTTTGTGATCTTATTATCTCATTACACAATACTTTCTTTCCCACAATGTATTAATACTTTTGTACTTAGTATTCCCATTGACCTATCTTTGGTCACTTATTGGACATTAATAAACTTATGTATTTAATAGATTTGTAGATAAGAAGGACAATACCTATTGCAAATGTGGAGAAAAATGGTCATCATATGAAAGATGAATACCAAAATGATTATATTATTACAAGATTGTAGATGGAAAAGAGGTAGAGGCTTCTGATCAAGAAGACATGTTAAAAGTCCGATGCTGATGAAACCACCCCTGAGATATCATTAGCTACAATCGCATGCACTAGTCAACCTCGAAAGAAAGAGGAATTGTTGCTTCAAAAGGAAGCTTTAATGAAATGAACAAAGTCCATTTACAGAAAATGGACAAAGTTCATTTACTGGATATCCAATGTAAGAAGTGTTGAATTTTTGAATACTAGACTAACTGCAGTAAATAACCAGGATGTCAAGAAAATTAACCAAGCATAAATTACAAAACAAAATTATGGGTCTGCTCGTTTTTCCATAGGCAATGCTCTTCCATTGCCACCCAACCATAGGCATCCTCAAGTGCCACCCCCATGCAGAGCATAGAAGTTATCCTAGGAAACCCTTCTGCACAAGGGAAGAAAACCTAGCACCTTTTCTTATAGAGAAGATTAATGCCAATACAATATAACCATGAACTAGTTATATCTAGTAAAGTAAACCAACAAGAAAGAATCCCAGATAACAAGTACTTATCTTTTCTGCACAGATGTGTACTCTAGTACTCCCAAGAAAATAGCTCTGCTACTGTCCAATGATGGCTCAGATCACTGTCTCTGACTGTCATATATCAGCCTCTTATATCTGTCACTATGCTGCCTCAAGATTGCTGTTATAGGTGTGCCCAATCTGCTGTTCAAGCACAGAATTATATACTGTCCAGGTGCGCCCAGATTTGCCCCGGACTTAGCCTTTTTGCTGCCTTAGAATAGGCTCCTTTGCTGCCTCAGAATGTGCCCCTTCACTGCCTCAGAAAGTGTCCCTTTGCTGCGGTTGCTACAGAGATATATCAGACCGAAGATGTTGTGTCAAATGAGAGGGGCATCACCCTTTATTTATACTAATCTGCCAGTGAACTTTTCCAATGGGGCCGACCTGTCCATTTTGGAAAAAATATAATTTTCCATTATAATTTCTTTGCGGGCCAACTTTTCTTTTGGAGCAATATAATTTTACATTATTATTTTCTAGGGAGCCAACTTCTCTACTAGGATCTTTCTTGAGTTCTTTGGCATCTTCGTCTGTAAGAAAAGGTTATGCAGGAGGTGAATACCTCCCACAGCTACCAGAAACATCAACAAAAAGGACAATAGGCTGTGTAGTAAACCTTTATAGATATAAGAGAGAATAAACTGTAAAACTTCATAAAGAAACCCTTGAACATCAAAGAAACTAGTGCATTCACCATGGACAACAAAAGAATATAGAGAGAAGAACCCTTTAAATAGGGTAACGCCATCGAATACTCCTTATGGAAGGAATCACTCCACAAGCCATGCTTGCTACAAGGCAATATAATTCAACACACATCCAATACAATGATACTCATGTGTATTTATACTATCTCATGAGTATTCCTAGCGGTCTTATGCCAACTACCCCTTATCATTATATTATTTCCTTTTAATTACATAGTGGGCCTATTCCAATATTATGGCTACATTACATTCATTATCCCCTTAGGTACTTCCCTAGGTACCCCATATTACCCCTTATTATCCTCCCTAGGTACGTTTCATTCCATCCGCCTTGGCATGTTTCGTCT
>JZKD02S1675416.1:270473-283126 GCA_000966675.3 Picea glauca
GTCCTCCAGGACCATGCTCAGGTCGCTCCTGCTCTCGGTACTCCATGTCTAGGACCATGTGGGCCTCGAGACATGATCTCCTAGTTATCCCTAGATATCGGGGATAACAGTGCTATTCCTGTTATTGCAGCCAAGGATATCTTGGGCATGGCCTCATCAGTTTCTGTATGGGGGGCCTCACCTTACTCTTCACTTTAGTTATCTGAATCACCGTCAGATGTGCTTGATTCTTTCTCTACTTTACAAGAATATAAAGTCTATGTTTGTATTAAAATGTATTGTAGACAGATGTATATATATATATATATATATATATATATATATATAGAATGAATTTAGTGTTCCATGTTACAATGAGGGCCCTGCTTATATAGTAGGCAAGGTGCCCTTTCACATGAAGAATCGTGTCTCTTTGACAAGACACATCCTTACATTTTTTCATAATATAATTATATATTATTATGTTTGTTACAATGGTGTGCCCCCTGTTGGAAAACCCTCCCTATGTTGTGCACTGTTACTCTGCTGATAGATGGAACCTGTACCTGCTGTAGCATGGTGTGGGAGGAGTATTGCACCCCTGAGACCAAGCTTGGATCAAGATAGGTGGAATCTTTGACCACCCAGTTGATCTCTAGGGTTTGTAACCTCAAAACCCTCAGAGAGTCTTTGTGCTCAAGAGCCCAAAATATAAAATCAATAATAATCCAGAATGCGTAAGAGATGCGCCCTTACTTTCTTTAATACCCCAGATCTAATTCTCAGTTGAGTTAGTTAACCCCGGGGGTTAGCTCCTAGCTTTTCCACACATGTTCTTTTTCTTTTCTTCATTTCACCTTTTCTCCCAAAGTCAACTTAAAACTATAACATTAAGCTCAAGTAAGTGCTTTGGGGTGTCTTGGTCCCCATGATACATGAGACTATAGTCTAGTGGGGACAACTAGATTACTAAGTCTCTCACATCCTCTTTATCAAGAGGTGGGGGACATTACATGTTGAACTTACAAACTGTTCCCACAAACACATATATTTCTGTGCTAAAAACAAACATTATCAGCTACATAAATCTACCTCGAAAACTGTGCTAATAATCAACAATATGGTCTCTACTGTACGGTTTTCAACATCAGCAGAAATTCCTCAGGATTCCTACACAATAATAACACTCTTATGGACCAAAACTTAACAACCCCAGCTCCTAGAAATTTGTGCCATCTGCAGCCTTGATTTCTGTGCATTCATAGCTGTACGACCCTCTTCAAATCCATACTGTACTGCTCCTTTCTCAGTTGTAATGACCAACATTCAATGCTGTACTTGTCTTGGGGTGCATGCCCTCTCTCCCTCTTGGAAAGTGTGCTCCTTCTCTTGTTGTCCTTCTCCTTTCTCCTTCAACTCAACACTCTCATGGAATTCTCTTGGAATGTGAGTGACTCTTCACATTCCTCTCAACCTCTCCTCCCAAAAGGTGTGTCCCATCTCTCCTCTACTGTTCCTTTTATTACTCATTAATGAGTAACTCCTCTAACCCTTGGTCTCCCTTGAGTGACTGTTCACCTTCCCTTGAGATCAACGGTCACGACTTAATCTTTCGTTGAGTTCACTTAAATCACTTAAGTGCCCCACTTTTCATAAAGTCACTTTTACCCATTAAATATTAAAAGGCTCAACTTGACTTTATAAAATCACTTTATGAAAACACTTCATAAAGTCACTAGAGAGAAATATGCTCGGTCACTTCTACATGCTAGGCCTCTCCAATGTAGAAGTACCTCCGAGCTACCAAAATCTAACAACAACCTTGGAGGTGTGAGCCTCTCTGATAAGCTGCAGTCGCTCACCTTTAGGGACACAGAGTTTGTCGAACTTGTAGAGTAAATCATTCCGGAAATGATAGTCAGCGTTGCCGTCACCTTCTTTTATATGAATTTGGCCCTGTAGCTGCTGAAACACCTCCTTGAAGTCCTCATCTTCTTGAAGATTTTCTGAGGTCCTAACATGCTGCCAACTAGGTCTGATTTGACCTCAAGGTGGCTCTAAATTTCTGCTGTCACAAAAGTCTTTGCTGCTGTTTTATAACAACAAACTGTTTAGAAACGTTCTTGCTGTTCTATTACGGTTACATAGCACATGCATACCATAAATATGTAACACACCTCCAAGATTTTTACTGCTGAAATAATGCTGTTCTAAACTCTAGCATACATGAAAATTAACACAGGTATTTTTGGTCAACATGACCCTGGATAAACCCCCCCCCGGGGAAAACCAGTTTGGAATATAAGTCTATATATATGGTGAAAAATGTGAGATACAACAAGTACATGGAACAAAAGAACCTGATACAGTGGCAGCCCCTCTCAAGCTGCTATATAGGTTCCAGAAGGCAGATACGCCCAAGCATGGTGCGCCCTTCTTCCTTGTTGATCAATCTCACTGGAAGCTTGCTCCCTTGCTGCTTGAAGCTTTGATGAAGACACCCCTCCACACAAATCTGACCTTGTGTGTTGCCTCTCCAACAAAACCCTCCTCAAAGCAATCTGACAAGTGAAAGTCCTCCTTGCTAGGTGTGCGCCCTCCTCCAAGCAAACATGAACACCACAAAATAATGGAAGCATAAGCCTCCTAGAGCCCTCCATGTAAAGAGGTGCCCATGAAACCCTCATCCAATGCTTCCATCCTCATCTCCATAGCTCAACTCTTCCTCTCCAAGTGAACAAAGATGTAATTTAGCCTCCTTTTGCCCTATGGGCCCCTCTTATAGAAATCATAAGGAAACCTAGAAATGGATCGATGAGATCATTCAATCCAATTTCTAATCAAAGGTTGAGATCACTCAAAAATAATCTCAACTCAAAACCCACTTTGGCTTAGTTTCCTTAGTTCTCTTTATGTCCCTCAATTCACCCACAAAGTGAATTAATAGTCACTATTCACTTAAGTGAAAAATTTCACCCTTTTGACTTAAGAAAATGTCAAAGTGAAATTAGACATAAAGTATAAGGCACAATGGGTCAAATATTTCCCTCTTGTGGTTAGAGACCCACAACCACAAGGGGACCACTTCCCTTGGTACACCAGAACTCAACACTCCCTCTTACCGAGGAAAGTGTTTCTCACCAAGCCCATCTTGTCTYTGAAGTAGACATGTTTGCCCCTTGGCAGGACCTTGGTGATCAAATTGATGTGTGAAAAGTGCCAATGACCTAATAAGTTTGTGAGTCGTTTTTATCTTTGACCACTACTCTAAGGGTTTCATAGGCTGCCTAAAACTGCAGAAATTTAATGTGCCTACTTGGTGATGGTGTGACTACATTTGCAACATTGGATGTTTTTCTTTCTCTAATCCAATCTTAGAAGCTAATAAATGCACTAGAGGGTTCAATGACCTCTCAAATTTGCCAAACATTGCCTCTTTTTCTATGAATTTTCGAGGGTCTCTTCAACTATTCAAGACTGCAGAGTTATTATTTCTGATGGTGAATGCTTAATATATGAGGAATTTTATGAGCTACATGGCATAGCTAGACATTCATGATATTCTCCTTTATGTCTTGTGGACTGTCGTTTGATCTCATGATAGGTTGACTAGAACAAGTTAGTACTGACTCTGCTCTGGAACTAAATTCTCTGCTGTCAGTGTTTGATCTCATGATAGGTTGACTAGAACAAGTTAGTACTGACTCTGCTTTGGAACTAAATTCTCTGCTGTCAGTAGTTGCTGTCTTTTCTTCATGCTGATACATGTTGGTGGTCTTAGATATATATGTGTAACATTGCTATATGCTCCGGATTGAATAGACAGTAATATTATTAAACACACACACAAATTGAGCAATCAATATATAAAATATCTTTGCATAGATCTCTGAACTCATAAGTATTGCAATCTTTTCATTAAACTGTCTTGAGATAGTATGATAAATCACTACCAGTGCATTTACATTTTCTGTCCCAATCTGGGTTTTCCTTTTACAGCATCGAACACTTGGTCATTGGTTATGAATACATGAATGGGATTGGTATTTGACATAATTATTGCAAAACTACCCACATAATTAAGCATTCTTTCATTGATTATTGTGCTTCTAATGATCCAACTCATGGTTTAAACACACATTTTCCACTGTGCAATGTCATTGGTTAAACGTTGGCATATGCCATAAACTTGTGCATGGTATCTGATGAATGACACGTGGTAAATGGTACAATTGCTTTGATTTGCTCTAGTTCGACACACTTTATGTTCCAAGCATTTTTCAATTGAGCATTATTGTCTAAGCTACATTTAATTTGAGCTCATTAGCAATTGTCTTCTTGGCATCTCTTCTCTTGTACATAATGCACTTTACCTCTAAGAGAAGATAGAAACTCTAATTCAAACCCAGTCTTGAACCTTCCCCTTCCAAATATAATGATAGGACTTGGTTTCGACCCCATAGGAATACCCTCCTTAGGTTATAAACCCTAGCCTTAAAGTGTAGAGGCAAGGCCACTGAGGTGACAGTGGATGGCTTGCCTAATCATTGCCCCAAGCTCTTCGTCGCAGGATTGGACTTTCCCTTAGTGAGAGTTTGAGCGGTAATAGTTTGCTTTACTTGAACTCGATGGTGGCCTTATATTTAGTCTTTTCCTCACAATGATGGATTAATCTTATTGTTATTCAAAGCTATAAACAACATCCGAAATCACAACAATGTAATAAACACAAATATGTATAAATATAAATAATAATAAATAATTATTAATAACTGATGAAAAGACACATCTTAATGAAAGGACATGTATTAGCTAAAGGACATGACTTTTAGTGAAAAGACACTCCCTTAGATATATATGTGGGGCCCCTCATTGCAATATATCATTCTATCATCATCTCTCATATTTTATTCAATACAATATTTTAATCCACATGGATTTACTATTCCATTTATTTTGGATATTTGTGATCTGAACCAGATTGGTTCACCACAAACAATTGTAATGACATCTTTATCAAATTTTCTTGTTTTTCATTCGATGTAATTGATAATACTTTTTTTGTTTTACTTTACTTTTATTTTTGGGAATACAATATGCAACAAGGATTATGAGAATTGGTGGCTCTAATATTGCTTGTAGCGGTCCACAAGGGTTGCTACAAGGAATACAAGATTACATTATTTACCCATATAGGGAAAAAGGAATAAGTATTTGACATGAGATGGTGATGTTGAGAGTAGAAAGAGAGATGATAAATAGTATACATAGTGTCACTTGGAATAATCATACAATTTACTCTTGGGTGATATCAAAACCAATGTTATCAGAACCATCCAAACTGATTGGTCAAATTGGTTCAAGAGGGTTGCTACGCGGAACCGGTCTTTTGGTTTGAGCCGACTAGTTCTGTACAATGTTTTTTTTTTTTCTTTGTTTTTTTGATAATTTTTTTATTTTTTTGTGTCTGGAGGAATCAGCAACTAGTTGGGCACGTGCTCGCGTTACACGTGGCCGTGTTATCCAACCGCTACCACTATAACCTCCAGGTGTGCCCACGATGCCCCTTACGCGGCACACAAGGTAAGTCGGGGGGAATTGAACTCGAAACCTCATGGAACTTCATTTTCACGGCACTTGCCAATTGAGCTGCCCCCCCGGGGGCAGTTCTGTACAATGTTGCGCGACTATGTCATTGCCAATTAAATTCAAGTTTCTTCTTGACTGTGTTTTTTCTTGGAAACACCATTCAAATGTGATTGTATTCCTCTGAATGTCTTTGCATTTCCCTCCTATGATTCACGAATGGATGGCCTAGAATGTATGCTCGAAGGTGCTCTGCAATGGATGAAACCTATGAAATAGTACACGCCGCCCAACCCCCCATGTCATGAATCCTACATGGGGACATAGATTCGTGTGGGCACAGGCCAAACACGAATATGGCACATGTCTTGTGCATAGGACACGTGCCAAATTCATGTCTGGCACGTGCCCTACATGTGTCCCAATTTTAAGACACGTCACACACAAAAAAGGACCTTGGCTCACGTTTTCTCATGTAGGTTGGAGCTGTGAGGAGTTTTGGTGTGCAACTAAGGGTTATTTTTCCCTACTAACACACTATTTAAAGAGGTCCCCATCCCCTCCATTTCACCCACCGTAGTAATTAATTGTAATATTAAATTCACTTTTAATAGTATTTAATGTAACTTTTACTTAAATTTTTAACATTACGATTAATTATTTCAGGATGTTTGAGAGTGGTTCCAACCTCATTGGACTTCATATGAAGAAAGTAGAATTTTAGGTCCCATTCAAAATTAAGCAGACTTAACGGTTTTCAAGATTTCAAGATTGGCAGGATTGCAATGTTTCCACTAGATTCTATCATGTATGAGGGTATGTAACTGGCATTTAATAAAGAGCACCAATCCCTCTATGTACCTCATTGTTGGTGGCATTGATTGTTGAACTCTTCTGTCATGACCCTAGTAAAACTATACCCTTCACTCAAGTAAAATCACTTATCAGGCATGTTAAGATTTTTCTATCTTATTTTAATGCTTAGCAGGTGACATTGACGATGATGATTCTAATATAGGTAATGGTTTTGATGATATGTAGTTATTTGTTGTAGCATGTTTTTTTTTGGACTATAGAGGCCATTTGGAGCCTCTTTATTGATGTATTTTGGTTCAGGGATGGATGGCACTCCGTGCTATTTTGGTTATATGCAACCCTTACTTGCTATATACATGAGAACCTATGCATATTTGTGTATAATGGTTTGGATTAAGATGGATGCACATGAATATATATGTTTATTTTCAAAATTTGAATATTTAATGTATTTTTTGGTTTACCGGTTTTTTGTTCCGTTTTTTTTTCCGATTCCGGTTTGGTTCACATTTTTGGGGTCGATCGGTTTGATGATCAATCTGGTTCCGATAACATTGATTCCAAGTGCTGGGCAAGTGGATTTGTCAACCAGTGCTAGAGTCGATCACTTTTGATGATGGTGATCCTCTCGAGGAGTCATCGTCCACACCAACAATTGCATAGATGGGATTGGATATAGAGGAGGATGGAGGAGAGAGTAGTGGTAGTGATGTTGATTTTGATGATTATGACATGGAGGACTACTAACCGTCACGACTGAGCTATGAGATTCTTCCATCTACAGTTCTAGTATCTACCCTATTTTGTATTTGTCGTTGGCATTCCCACCTATAGTATCAATGACTTGACTCAATATCTATGTACATTGTAATACATTTTGATTTTGATAACTTAATGAGAATGCTAGAGCTTATGCTTCTAATTTCTTGTGTGTTTGTCATTTGATCATCATGGATGTAGTATTAGTAAGTAGTACTAGTAACGAGTTGTATGTTTGAATTTGTATCATGTAAAAGTTCTAGTTTCTAAGAAAATTTGAATCTTCGTGTATATTTCATTTTTATATGTGTAATTTTCAATACACACACACACATATACACCCAGTGACTTAGCCGTACAAAGGGCACTTGCTTATGTATTTTGGTTCATATATGCATTGCACTATGTGCTATTTGTTATATTCACCCTTGCTGTATACATGAGAAACATTTGCATATTTGTGTCTAATGGTTTGGATTCATATAGATGTACATATATATTTTTATCAAAATTTGAATATTTTATGTATTTTTTGGTCGACCGGTTTTTGTTTCCTCTTTTTTATTGGTTCTGATTTTTGTGGTCGATCAGTTCGGAAATTGGTCTGGTCTTGATAACATTGATCAAAATAATTTTTTCAGTACATGAAATGATGAAAAGCTTCTATCTTGTAGTTTTTCCTATTTATATTGGTAGTGTAAACTGAACTATATCCTACTAATTGGAGGTATACCTGCAATGGCATCTTTGAGAGTAGTTAAAATCTAAGTCATAGGGTTCGACGAATTTGAACCTTGAGGTTCCAAATTCAGCGAACCTTAAAAAAAATTTGAATTCGTTCAGGTTCACCGAATCTCAAATCGAACGTAAAGGTGAATTTTAATCACAATTTCTATAGGTTCGCAGGTAGGGTTTTGTTGTTTAGTGGTTGAACAATTGGAAAAATAATGTCCGCCCTCTGCCGCACACAATCTCATTTTGCTTCACTGTGTTATCCCCGATTTCTAGGGATAACTAAGGAGATTATGTCTCGAGGCGCTCAGGTTGCAGACATGGAGTATCAAGAGACTGATGGATGGCATCGTCCACTTGCACAAACAGAGACCCACTTCACCTCTATAGACCTCAGGTTCATCATGATGGTATCCACCACTTCAGCTTGCTTTCGAAAGACGATGGGTCTTGCTCCATGAGGTACAAGTCAGGTATTTGTGGTAAGTGTCACTTTAATATTTTAGGCATTTGAGTATGTTGCATTTAAAGCTGCTTTTGATTATAGAACGTTTGCTTGGAAGTTATGCTCTTTGCCTTGTTTCACCTTGGTGGTTGACATTGCGCCCTAGTAAGTGGTCACCCTTAGGGATTGGTTTGCTATTGGGAGGTCTCCTTGACAAGTCATTGTGCCACTCCTGATCATACTTATCATTTTTCCTCACTTCACCCCTTGTTCGACTCCTTATCTTTTGGGATTTTTGGCTGTATTGACCCAAGAAGGGATTGTACCTCATTTCATGGGAAGAAGGGGTTGAAGGCCCAGAGGTTTGTAGCTGGCAAAAGATAAAATCCAATCATAAACCTTCTAGATGCTCGCCCAGGGATCCCGAGAACAATGAAATGTCTCTCATAAGAAACTGATGGGACCCGTGAAAAATAACAATGTAAGAATGCCAACCAAGGTAGAGCGTGTGTGGACAATGTTTTTCATGCTTAGGTAGAAGTCCCACACATTGTCTTCAACTTGGGGAAGCATAATGTGACCAGGGTAGAGTCGAGGTGGGCAATGTTTTTCATGCTTAGGTAGAAGCCCCACCTTGGCTTCAACCTAGAAACATCATAAAAAACAAAAGGCAATAAATGGGCTTGGAAAAAGGATGCATTGAAAATGGAGATGCAACACACCCTCTACAAAGGCACCCATAAATGAGACAATATAAACCCTTGTATGTCATGAACCCCATGCCCAAAAGTTTTAACCCCCCATCCACTTCATCTTCTCCACATTGTTGAGAATGTAGCAAGAAAGGTCTTCCATGCATTGTAGCACTCTAGCATGGTGGGGGACAATGAAACATAGGCCAAGTTGATTATTTAACTTTTTCTAAAGTCTAACTTAGGAAAAGGACTGTTGATGTGTTATATTCTTCAGTTGACTTTATTGAGCACCTTTCTAAGGTTTAAGTGAAAAAATAATTTAAGTTGTGGTCTTTTAATCTTGACCATTCATGTCATCACGAGGGAGAGAGTTAATGTCAACCCTGAATCATTTTGGGATTAGGGTTTCACTTGCTCATGGAGGTATAAGGAAATTGATTTGGCTAGGAGGGTGCATTATTCATCTGAGAGAGAGAGCGAGCTTCATTGGTGTGAAGAGACTTGCCTAAGGGTTTGTTGGACAAGGATTCCAGGGAGACAGAGGAGGTCATTTGCTAAGTGGATCGACTCACATCTTTAACATTTCGTAGAGGTTACGCTACAGATTTGAGAGGGCTGTACAGGGTGACGTAGGGAGCCGTACCACAATGTAGAGGCTCATGATTTGTCATTTTCCGAGTCGTTCTGGCTTGTAGAATTTGTGGGGAGGTCGAACGAATTGCTAGGTAAGGGTTACACTGCGGTTTCCTCAACCAATATTGAGGATCAACTCATTTTGTAAGAGATCTCTATATTTTCCTGCTTAAATAATAAAATCCACAAATCTGCTGCATTGGTTTTCCCTCCGAGGTTTTTCCAAGGACTATTGTCCAAAAATATTTGTGTACATGTGATGTGATTGCTGTTATCTTCTACTGTTGAGTTCTTGGTTAATATTCTGCTATGCATAATTATTTGTTGTGGAAAGAACCTAGCGAAATCAGTTAAAAATAAAAATAAATTGGTTTATGTGCTGGATTTAGAGAAAATTTCACACACATGACTTAGAGAGGTTTCCACCTAGGAAACACTCCTTAACTTAAGGAATGATTCACCCAATAGGTCACTTTGTCAACCCTCCCATACCTAAACTTGGCAAATTACATAGGGTCTTTGAGCACCTGTTTAATTTGATGAGGTAGTTTTTGATGTACATGCTTAGATGGCTCTTATATTAAATGTGATTTTGCTTTCCATGATGCTTTGACTTGAGATCCTTGGAGGGCACACTTGTCTGTCTTTGTAGGACCTTGACTGGTGGGCGATTTGGAGCAACAAGCCTAGCTTGGGCCTTCATTGGGGCAAGAATCCCATAGGTTGTATACCATAGCCCACACACCGGATGGTGATGAAAGCCTTTGAAGGCTTGAGAGATACCTCAGAGGACCTATCGTAGCCCTTCATCACCCCAACGACTTGCCTTTGGAGGCTAGAGCGCTACATCTTGGGGCTTGACGTCTTGTTGGGGCTAGGGTTTGGTGGTGGTGGTGTTGATGATTGAAACTTGGCACATTGTGGAGGAGGAGAAGCCTTGGATTGATGGAGAAGACCCTAGCGCATGAGAAGGAGGCCTTTGGAGGCCCACCGTGTCATCTCCAAGCCCAATGACTTGCTCCAAGTGCCAAAACGTTGCCCTAAAGGGGTGACGTCATGTCTTTTTAGGGTTTTTTTTCTTTGTGCAAAAATAATATTACTTTGTAAAGGGGAAAAATAAAGGAAAATGTCTCCCTTATTTTTTGGTTTACCCTAAAGTTAAGTGGACAAACACTTTTTAGGAGATTTGTATAAATAAGAATCATTTCATTTCATTTTAAGACATAGCTCTCCCATTTGGAGAAGGATACTTGGCTGAAATTTGCACCCTCTTTCGGCAACTTGGATATCTCTCTCTTGTGCGAATGTCTTTTGGTGATTTCTCTTGGTATATTGTGGAGCTAAGGTGGTGCACACCTCTTGGAGGCTTACTCTCTTGCTTATGGATGGATATTTTTTGGTAAAGTAGGGTTTGATCTTGCATCTTGTGGAATTGGTAAGGAAATTTCTACATTTATTGGTGTTTTCTTCTTGTTCCATGCTATTGTTTGAAACCCTAGGAGGAGTATAAGTGCATAAACCCTCATCCAAAACTTCATCTCAATGTTAGTTGACAAGTCATTTTAACCAAGGTTGCTAGGAGGAGTATAAGGGTGTACACCTTCCTAGATTTTCCTTAATTTGATTTGCATGTCCTAGGGAGTAAAAGGGCTTAGACCCCTAGGGATATTGTGGATTTAACTCACACATCCAAGACTCCATTTACCCAAATATTAAAGGCACTAATCTGAAATTTGCATTGAAAAAATCAATTGCTTGCATTGGGTAACGTGATTTTACGAGATTTTCAAATTGTTTAAAGTGGAATCAAGTCTATGCTCTACTAGCTTACTTAAGCCACTAGGGCATCCTCTTTAGCCAAGGATATCTTATTGCTGTTATAAGATTACAGCTACAGCCATTAGGGCTGCAGCAAATTGCTCTCAAACTTTTACTTTTGCTCTCTTTCCAAATGTCAAAATTTGTTAGAAAGCTGCCATAATAATCTACTTGACATTATGCATCTTTTGGGTGGTTTACTTGCAACTTTGGGTGGTTAGAATTTTCTGGTGTAGCAATCTTTTGCTACAGCCATAAGGCCGTCATAATATCTCTGCAATAACATTTTTTAACAGCCCTATATTGTTGCTAAAGTCTCGTCTTATCTCAGTTGAGTTATACTAGTCATTGCTAGCTTATCTCTTGCATCTTTAACTAGACTTTTAGTGACTTATTTAGCGGCGTTGATTATTATTTTCTTGCTGATTTATATCATTGTTTACTGCTGCTATATAGGACAGCAAATTTCACTTGCTTGTCCATTAGATATTTTCGGGTAGGTACAACTATCTTCCGCAAGTACTCAAGCAGTTGGCAACCATTGACTATCTCCAAGACTCATTCCCAAGCCACTTTCCACTTAGTAATTTGACCTATAGGGGAATCATCTGCCATAACCTCATTTTCCATCTCACTCCCCCCGAGGGTCATCCGAGATTCCCCCCTTGTGGAGGATTTCTCCTTCACTAAAGTGAGGGGAGGGTTTATCTAAGGTGACAGTGGGTAGACTCTCCCATAGTTCTCGCCATTTTGTGGATTGGGTCGGGCTTTGTCCAACCTACGATTTGTGCGATAACACACTGCATAGAATCTCATTCCGTCGCATCGCACATAGTCTCATTCTGTTGCACCGCGCCACACAGTCTTGTTCATTTTTCCACGGGCCGCCAGGATACTTGCAAACCTCTACAACTCAATTGTAGTTTGTAGCTCGATAATTCATCGTTCCGCTGCTTGCAAACTTCTGCTTATGTGAAAATCGTGACAAATTTGGGAGTCGGGACTGTTGAAGGAAGGCCCAAGGGTTGATTTATTTTGCTAAATTCTTTTCAACGTTGATTTATTAAGCATGTATTGATTTTAATTTAATTTTGTTCATCGTATTTTTAATATTATATATTTATTATATATTTTTTATTTATGTTATATTTTAGGTAAATTGTTTTATATTTTTTTATTTATGCTATTTT
>JZKD02S1675416.1:298229-315428 GCA_000966675.3 Picea glauca
GAGATATTCAAGCCAAAACTGAGAACTTGCTGCTGCTGCAGCTGCACCAACTCTTCCTCCAAACCTGCGCACCAAACTGCAACTGCAGTGCGCACCAAACTGCAGAACTGCAATTATGAGATGGTGTCAAATGAGAACTGGCGCCCTGTATTTATAGTAATCCTGCCAGTTTGTTGGGGCTGACTTCTCCTTCTGGGTATGTGTCTGTTCAGTATATTATTATTAATTCTGGCCGACTTCTTCTCTTGGAGGCTAATAGCCTAATATAAATTATCTTCTTGAGCCGACAAGGCTTCTAGGGTTATTAGCCAACTCATTAGGGTTTCTCTTGCTTCCCAGAGTCTTATATTCTCGTCAGGTTCACACGTGGGGGTAAATACCTCCCGTAGCTACCATAATATTAACAGCTTCTTCATGTGATCTTGGTTGCTGCAACATTTATGGTTATGGTTAATTGTTAAAATGAAATGAACTTCATATTTAGCCTAAATGCTATGAAAAACTAACACCCAGAGACATTGTAGTAGGCCAGAAGAGGCCTACAGCTCCTTGTGGTACATTCCGAGCAAGAGACCACAAAGATTTTCGAGCTATGCCACATCGTTGATACTGAGCCTTCTTGTCATGGAGAAGCAACATGTCAGCAGGTTTGGCATGATGCCATGACTGAAGAGTATCAGTCTATCATGAAGAATGATGTGTGGGATATTGTTCCGAGACCTAAAGGGAAGTTTGTAGTGACTTCCAAGTGGACTATAAGATCAAACATGCAGCTGATGGAAGTGTCGAGAAGTACAAAGCGAGATTTGTGGCTAGAGGATTCTCTCAGGTCGAGGGAATAGATTATGAGGAGACATTTGCTCCTATTGCTCGATACACTTCCATCTGTACGATCATTTCTCTTGCAACATCCATGGGTTGGAGACTACATCAGATGGAAGTGAAGACAACCTTTCTCAATGGTGAGATTGAGGAAGAAGTTTACATCGAGCAGCTAGATGGATTCGTGATACATGAGATGGAGTCTCATGTGTGTAGGTTGAAGAAAGCCCTGTATGGACTAAAGCAGGCACCTCGAGCATGGTATGAAAAGATTGATGGATACTTGATGAGTTTGGGCTTCAACAAGAGTGTTGCTGATCCAAACCTATATTAGAATATTGTTGGTGATGAGTGCCTGATTGTGGTCCTATATGTTGATGACTTATTCCTCACCGGTTCAGAAAGCCTTATTATTGAATAGAAGCGTGCATTGGCTTCTGAATTTGAGATGAGGGACCTTAGTATGATACACTACTTCTTGGGACTAGAAGTGTGGCAGAGGACTGATGAGATTTTCCCAAGTTAAGGAAAATACAGAGTGGAGATATTGAAGAAATTCGGGATAACAGACTGCAGATCCATGCCTACACCGATGGTGATGAATTTGAAGAAAATGAACGAGGTTTCTTCTGATTTAGGTGAGATTGATCCACATCTTTATAGGCCACTGATTGAATCATTGATGTATCTGGTTAACACCAGACCTGATATATGCTATGTAGTGAGTGTACTCAGTCAGTTTATGAATCAGCTGAGACAAACACATTGGATAGCAGCGAAGCATGTGTTGAGATATTTACGAGGCATAGTGGGTTATGGACTGAGATATGCCTCTGGTGTAGACATGAGATTGCAGGGATATGCCGATGTAGATTGGGCAAGGAGCGCAGTGGATCGGAAGAGCACATCCGATTGTTGTTTTACTTTGGGATTTGCCATGGTTTCTTGGTGCAACAAGAAACAAACTTCTATGGCTTTGAGTACCGCAGAAGCAGAGTACATTGCATTATGCGTGGTAGTCCACGAAGCAGTGTGGCTTCGCAAGCTCCTTGTAGACTTATTTGAACATGAGATGGATTCCACTGTTATCCATTGCGATAACCAGAGCTGTGTGAAGCTCTCAGAGAATCCCGTGTTTCAGGATAAATCAAAACACATTGAGATCAAATACCGTTACATCAGAGATATGGTGTTGAGGAAAGTAGTATACACGTGCAGTACCTTTCTACACACGAGCAAGTTGCAGATGTCTTCACCAAACTGCTTGCCAGGAAGAAGTTTGAGTACTTCCGTGAGAGACTTGGCCTGGTGGAGAATGCCTCCCTAGCTGAGAGGGAGTGTTGATGATTGCAGCTTCATGAGACATTCTCCAGGTCGTTCTCCTATGGATTGAGTTTAGACGATCTGTGAGAAAGCCCATGTTATGGGTGTATCATACTCCTCTGCATTGAGTTGAGATGACGTGTTTGGTCTCTTGTCGTGCTCCTCTAGATTGAGTTTAGATAACTTGAGATGGTCTCCTGTCAGACTCCTATGGACTTAGTTGAGTCGACTTGAGATGGCTCTCCAGATGGTACTCCTATGGACTTAGTTGAGTCAACTTGAGATGGCTCTCCAGATGGTACTCCTATGGACTTAGTTGAGTTGATTTGTTGAGAGTGTTGTCCTTGTGGTTGAGCACAGGTGGACGTGTCCCTAGTGGTTGAGCACTAGAGGATGTGACAGATCCTTGCTATATTGTCTAAGAGTAAGATTTATTGTGTAACCCTAATTGTGTAAAGGGTACAAGTCAGCCCCACCATGTAAATATAATTAATATTGTGTAAAGATTAATTATATTATTCAGTTGTATAGGTCAGCCCTATTGTGCCAAAAGACACACCTATTGTTGTGCTAGGTCTTGTATATATAAGAGAGTAGATCCCCATTATGGATCACTCACACACACTTCATTGTAACATTCTCTCAAGCTACTTGTATGGATGAAGTGCGCACTCCTCTTATGTGCTAGTCTTCTTGGTCATAGAAGCACCCTCTTGTGTGATCTAGGGTTTATGGTGTGGGGGATCTTCTCTTGACTCTATAGCAAAGGATTGCTGGGTTTTTCCCTTGATTGAGAAGGGTTTTCCTAGGATAACTTCTTGTGTTCTTGTGCATGGTTATTCTTCTTGTGATCTTGGTTACTACAACTAGTGTAGCAACATTGTTTATGGTTCAAGTTCATGTTAAATTGAACGAAACTACATGTGCATGAGCTAAGCATTAAAATTCAACATTTGAAGCCCATAGGTTGGATGCCAAGGGCTCGCGTGCCGGATGACAGAGACGTACCTTTGGAGGTCTAGAAGACATCATGGATGACATGACCTAACCCTTAATGGCAAACATTTTTCCTAGGAGAGGAAAAATGTCACTTTTAGAAGTTTGGCGTCACCCAGAGGGCTAGGGTTTGGTGGTGAAGGTGTTGCTTGATGACATGTGGCACATTTTGAAGGAAGGAAGCTTGAATACCATCGAGAGAGGACTTAGATGAGTGGCAAGTGGCCTTTGGAGGCCTAGCCATGCATCTACTACCCCAACGACTTCTTCAAAGTGCCAAAACGTCCCTTAAAGGGGTGATGTCACCTTATTCTAGGGTTTCTTTTGTGTAAAATTGAATTTTAAGTGAATTGTTTAATATTATTTTGCTGCAAGGGGTAATATAAGGGTCTTGGACCCATTATCTTATGTTTTACCCTTGCTAATGTGGACAAACTATGTGGATGGCATTTTGTATAAATAGAGATCATAAGATCTCATTTTGAAACATATCTCTCCCATTTGGAGAGGCATTGGACTGAAATTTTCACTCTCTTTGGCTAGTTTCTCTCTTGTGCTCTTGTGTATGGCTATCTGTTTGGTTATTGGTTGATGGAAGTGATGTGCTAGCCTTGCAAGGCTATTCTCTAGCTAATGTGGTGGTTTGTCTTAGCTTTTTACCTTGAATTGGTAAGGATTTTTACATTGTGCTATCGTTTGTTATTCTAGTCAAGGTTATTTGCTAGAGCTAGGTGGGAAGTATAAGGGTATACACCCCCACCTTAGTCTCCATGATTTTATAGTTACATTTTATTGGTTTAACAAGGGTTTGCTAAGAGAAGTATAAGGTCATAGTACATACACCCTCTTAGCCTAAATCCTAGCTAGAGATAGTTTCCTTGGGGAGTAAGAGTATTTACACCCCCAAGGAGGTAGTACCTCTAGCTCTTTCTTTGCTTGACTCTATTAGCCCAATCATTAAAGGCATTGGTCATCACTTGTTGCATTGGAGAAATAAATTGTTGCCTTGGGGTATGTGAAATCTTGTTCTTTCTGAGATCTGATTGGTTGGGTGTGTTCTCCTTGCTAGGGCGCACCTCCTGCATTATAGGGCGAAATTTTGGTGGGGTAGAAACCCTGCTGTCATAAAACTAGGTCTGCTGTCCTAAAACAGCTCTTCAAACCATCTTTTAACCATAACTTTGCCTAGACTTCGTTAAAATCAGCAAATAAATAGTCAAATCTGCTTGCCTTGAAAAGATCTATTGAATGGTGCAGAAGTATTCTTTCTGCTGTAGCTATTTAAAGTTACAGCCATAAGGCTGTCATAATATTCACTGTTTACCTGCAGAAAATCAACCTTTAAATGCTCTAGAGTTGTGTTTATCATTGTGAGTTTAATCATTGGTTATTGTGCTTGCTATCTCACATAATTTTCATTGATCTAGTAGCATTGTTTACTGCTGCTATAACAGTAGCATTGTGGGATTACTCTGTTAAAACAACCCTTTTTGTTGCTTCATTGTTTAAATAACTTACTCATTAATATCGTCATTGTTGAGAGCTATACTTGAGTAAAATCTTGTCTCAATTGAAGCATTTTTTTGCAGCCATTGTCATTGATTTATATTGCTGATATATACTGCTACTAATTGCTGCAAGGTAGGGACAGCAAGCGTAACTTGCTTGTCCAACTGACATTCTATATGCAAGCCTGGTTTTTCTTGTGTCTCGGGCAGGTATAAACACTTTTTGTAGGTGACCCAAAAACTTGGCAACCTTAAATCTCACCTGGAGACGAGTCATCAAAGCCATGTTTCCTTTCCATCATTGACCTTTAGGGGTTTACTTCTCTTCCTTCCCTTCCATCCGTTTCAATCCCCCCAGGTCACCCGGATCGCCTCCCTACAGTGACCTAGTCACCCTTGAAGCGTGGGACCTATATCGACGTGACATTGGGTATAGTGTCCCATAGTTGTCACCACTTGGTGGTTGGGTTGGGCTTTACCCAAACTACAACTTGTGCAATAACAATGGTAATTTTCACATAATGGTTGGAATGATGCTAAGCACCCTCTTTATTGTATCATTAGGTTATGGCTTAAGAGATGGCCCAGTCAACACTATTTTAGATTATTTTAGGTGACCAAGTTTGGCCTAAGCATTTATGTGGGCTCACAGCCTCCTCCTAGGGGAAGATGCCCCAACCTCATGAATTGCGTATAAATATACAATACACTCCTCATTTGTAAGATCATCCCATCATAGTCTTAAAGTGTCTGATTCTTTTAGCCTACTGGCACCCACATCTTGTGTTCTCTTTTCATGTTATGGTGTTACACTTGTGCTTATGGTTTATGCTAATTTAGGGGTTGTTGGTGGGTCCATTCAATCCCCTCTTTATGTTTGTGATCTCAACAATAGTATGAAGAGCGTACTTTAAGACCCAATCCAATTTGGTAGAGGCTGGTAATATTCTAGTCATTGAAATTCACATGGAGGACCATGCCCTCACATGGTGGTAGACCAACATCCAACAGCCACTGACCAACCTCTGATCAACATTTAGGATGATTTGAAAGTTGTCTGCAAGCAGTTCAATCTCTTAGGGTACAAGGGTGTATTGTTTTCAAAGTGGGTCCAACTTCAGTAGGTCCATGGACAATTGACCAACAATGCATTGAGGTATTCAATGAAATGTGTATCAAGGATTATTACGACACTTTATGTTTATTTTATTATTGGTTTATTGCCCCATCTTCGGAACGAATTGGAATTCTTCCTTGTTACTTCTTTGGAAGACACCGTCCAGCTTGCTTCCAAGATAGAACCAATCCGTCTTGCTTCCAAGACAGAACCAAGGCTGCAAAGTGATAACAAAATAAACCAGAAGAAATCTGCTCTCTTCTTAACCAACCTCTTGCCACTCCCAAGGGCCAACCCAACAATGGATAGCATGCAAACTCTCCCAATCCTGCAACTACTGCCAGGAACAAGGTAAAGTTATAGTTCCTTCTGAAGATGGGGGCAATAAACCAAAATTATAATTAATAGGAAAGTGGTGGTCCTACCATACAAAGTATGTACTATGGACATGCAGATGATGTGTATTGAGCTCTATTGGCTAAGGTCGACAAGAAGGCTTAAGTCATCCTTATTCAGCCACAACTACCTCCAAAGGCACAGATGTTCATGTCAGTAGTTTATCTTTTACAATGCTCCATCCAGTCTTGATGGCCACAGATTACACTATCAGTGAAGAAGAAGTCTTGTTTACCCAAAATTGTCAAATCAAAGACAGACTTGCTTCTATCATCATGGACAATGGAATCCAGAAGAATATGGTGTCCCAATAGTTAGTTGCAGCCCTAAAGCTGCCAAGCAAGCATCACCCAAGCCATACCAATTTGTATGGGTCAAAGAGTCTGGATAACCTACCCCGATCATTCAGAAGTGCTACATTACTTTTCCAATAGAGATCAAGGGTGGGGAGTACTTCACCAAGTCCATATGGAGCCTAATGGCGTTTGGAAGACAAATTTCAAGACCAAGTATGGTCTCTTTCAGTGTCTGGTCATGGATATTGAGCTCACTAATGCCCCTACTGTAACTTTACAAGGTGGAAAATTGACTAAAGGCAAAAGAAGGTTAGCAGGCATTTGAGGAAGGAAGGTTGATATCTTGATGGTTGTTTTTGTCTAAATCCTCAGATTGCATCAAACTTGAGGGAGTGAGATTTAATTTTCCAGATTGGGTATATGAGACAACAGCTAAGCAGCATTGTATGAGCACTAGAGCACTTCTGTATGCACATAGAGAATCTGTGTCTTATGGTTGTTTTTAACATTAGTAAAAGCTGATAACCAGATTTGAAAGTGGCCCTTAAATTACCCATCAACTCTTTATTAAATACTGGTAAAAGACATCTTGGAATTCAAGTTGGCTTGTTCAATAATCAACTGCTTCATAATTTCTGGTGTCTGTTATATATGCTTAATATTATGGTGGTTGGCATGCATTTTTTGGGTGGAGTTCATTGAGCCTGCTTTGCTTTTAATAATGTTCTACATAGATGTATAATCGTGTCTTATAGGCCACAATTCTTAAGGTTTGTAGTAGAAATCATTTATTCTTAGTTTGAAAATGGAATCTGCAGGTAAGGAAGGGTCACGATGAAATATTTCAACAGGATATCATTGATGTATTAGATAAACAATTGTTTGAGAGCATGGGGTTAGTCCTCTCGGAGGATGAGCAGAAAATACATGAAAAAAATGTATGTAGCTCTATCTCTTAAAATTTGTTTTCATATAATCTACTTGTTCAAATCATCAGAGGGAAATTTACTTATTGAAATGATATTCGAGAACTAATTTCAGAATTTCTGTGCTTATACGACACTCAT
Source organism: Picea glauca (assembly GCA_000966675.3). Lineage (NCBI taxonomy): Eukaryota > Viridiplantae > Streptophyta > Pinopsida > Pinales > Pinaceae > Picea > Picea glauca. The sequence goes on from JZKD02S1675416.1 coordinate 305,755, forward strand.
TTTTGTTTTGTTGTAATACATACTATCTAATCTGGAAAACAGGTGACATTTGAGAATAAAAGGTTGCTGGCAGTACATGAAGCTGGTCATATACTTTTAGCTCATTTGTTTCCTCGGTTTGATTGGCATGCTTTCACTCACTTGCTCCCTGGTGGCAAGGTAAAGTTTTCTTTGATAATTTTTTTAATGCATTTTTTTTCTTTCCATTTTAACAATCATTCTATGTCTTCTTTTCATCTAGAGATCTTTGATCGTACTGGAACAAGATAAAAATGCATGCATATTCGAAGTGGTGGTAGAATTTAGTGCAAATGTGCCTATTTAATTATCTGCAGACCATATACTGAAAATTATTTACATGACTTGTGTTTATAATTTCACACAGTCACTACTTTTCATATAATTCAAAACATATAGAATCAAAAGTTTGAGGATTCCTGGCTGTTTGTCAATACTTAGAGTGATCATTCAATGCTTGAAACAAATTGATATAATTTTGTAGCAAAATAAAGTCATGCCATTTATTAAAATCTGTTCATTAGTTGGTCTGCAGTGAACTCATGTGGTAGTAATTGGACTTCAGTTTTTATGGTAATATTCATTGCTCATTTCTAAAGGGTTCATCATTGACTGTTTGTAATTGAACACAGGAATCTGCATTAAGTGTGTTTTATCCTAGGGAGGATATGGTGCACGAGGGTTATCCGACTATAGGGTACTTAAAAATGCAAATGGTGGTAGCACATGGTGGTCGCTGTGCAGAAGAACTTATATTTGGTGATGATATAACTGATGGAGGTCGAGATGATCTGGAAAGAATTTCAAGTGTAGGCAATTTTTTTTTCCATATTCTCTCTTCCATTTCCATGTTTCCTATGATAACTGTTTTAACACACATTTTCTGTGCTTTCTAAGTTTCTATTTTATATATTTTCTCATTTTTTGTATGTTTTGCTGTTTCTAGTCACAAATTGCTCAGGATAGAGCAAGCTAAAGAGCTACAAATATCTCCTAGAAAGCAACTAGGGAATCATAATATATGTCACCAATCGACATCTTTTCAGATTTTGTAACTGCTAGATGTTTCATTAGAATTTCATGGCCTGGAGTTGGCAATATGTAAACTGAAATGAGCAATGCGATGTCAGAATCCTGTTCCAGTAGCACATTTTTGAAGTTATGATCCATATTTTCACCATCTTTTGTGCATCTTTTATCTAGTAATCATACATAATCAGGTGCACGCACAGTTTTATTACGTGGGACCTTGTTGGATCTGTGGGATAATTTAGAGAAAAATGGCTTTGGAGATGTATGACATGGTTCATAAAATTCTGAGTCAATATAAAAAGAGGCTATTCGTTGCAAAGAATGTTTTTCGTATTTTGAGTAAAAATAATTATTGTTTGGCATTGTTCACCATAAGCATTCATGTATTATAATCCTAAACCATGCCAGTGCCAAAAGAATCCTGTTCTTATTTTAGAGGAAATTAAGACAAATTCAGCAGGACGAGAACTTTTTTGTTGCACCAAGAATCAGAAATGGGAAATGGGTAATAGTAGGAAGTGAGTTTTTATAAATTGGATGACTAGACCCAATTTTGAACTGAAACTTGTGTAAACAACTTTAGAAAAGTTCAATGAAAACCTTTGGAAACCCTTGGAAAACCACCACGTGTCCTCCCTCCTTAAGAACAGAAGCTGATGTATCTATTGTAGATCAGGAAGTGTGGGAAATGGTGCAAGGCATAGTGTTTTCTTGATAAATGCTTGAAGCAGAACATTTTGTGTTGGATGTTGTGTCACCACAGAAAGACTCTTGTCTTTATGCCATCTGGAGATTGATTTGTTTGGTAGTCATTGTACCTAGAGGCAAAGAGTTGGCTGAATCTTTGAGCAAGTTCGGGAGGGATGAGGACATGCTCAAGTAGGCAAGCTCTAAGTTAGTAGTGTGGGTTGGGCAATTTTGTAACTGCTAGTGTTGTACCTGAGTATTCTTTTATAGATGAGTGGGCTCAGCTGCAACATAAATTGGGCCCATATAATTATTACTGACTGCTGGTTGTGGCTACGGGGAAAATGTCCAAGGTTGTTGATGTGGAGCTTGATGAGGCAGAGCCACTTGATAATAAGCTCGTTTCTATTGAGACATTAGTTGGAAGCACGATAGCCACAAAAATCTTGAATCGGGGAAACACGATATATATATATATATATATATAATGTGCTATTTTATAAATAGCACATTATATTGAAACTTTTAAACGAGCAAGAACATTTAAATGAAAAACATAAATGACACGTTATGTTCCGCCATCAGTTATATTAGGTTTCTTATCATTACTAATTAGTATCACCCTTTGCCTCCTTGTCTAGCCTTTGCCTCTACCTCGATATTCCAAGGGAATCGGTCAACAAGATCCAATTTTGTTGAAATTGCCTAATCCAAGCCTTAAAATATGGTAGGAAAATCTTAGCATGCCTAATCAATGATTTTGGCTTGAGTGAAGGGTACATTTTTTCTAAGGCCGTGATAGAGGAGTTCAATAATCAATGCCACCAAGATCAGGGTACATAAAGGGCTTGGTTCTCTTGATTAAATGCCAATCCCATACCCTCATACATGATAGAATGCAATGAAAATGTTACAATCCTACGAATCCAGAAATCCTAAAAATTATGAAGTCCGTTGAATTTGAATAGGATATGAAATTCTACTTTCTTCATATGAAGTTCGATGAGGTTGGAACCACTTTCAAACATCTGGAAATGATTAATGGTCATGTTAAAAATTTAAGTAAAAAGATAGAAAAAGAAAGGTAAAGGAAATGCCAACTTTTAATGTACCATTAATTGCCAACATTTTTGGTCAAACCCAATTAAAAAATGAGTAAAAAATTAGCTAGACCATTTTGGAAATGCATTGTAGAGACAATGGTAAATCTCAGAAATGCATTTTAGGTTGTATGAAATGCGTGTTTCAAGCCGTACGAAAGGCATTTCCCACATGTGGGATGCATGTGTATGGCCTAAAACACTTTTTTAGGCTATACCACACACGTTTCCGTACTGAAACATGCAGGTTATGGACCTCGCCTACGCGTTTCTTGTAGCATAGGTTGGATGTGTTAACACCATATTTGTTCACACAAATTCAAGTGTTAAGTTTCAACATATGTTCATGAGGACATTCATGATCAAGTAGGACTTCTCGTTGTAGAATGTGGTGAGTACCTACACAAGAGATCTAGCTAGTAGAAGAATGAACACACCTTGCAAAAGTGAGAAGACGAGAGAAAAATTGGAGATAAAAGAATAGAATTGTATTAAACAAATGAATGAATGATAATTTACACATGATATATTCCGCATGGCTCAACTAATGCACACTAGAAGAGAAGCTAATGTGCCATAGTGGTGATCTAGAGAGATTTGGACACACACATGCAGTTACTAGAGTTAACTGCCACCTAGTCCTAGTTAACTAGTCATGTATTCTTCAGTTAATCGAGTCACTTGTGTTAAAGTGAGAGAAACACATGCAACTGTTGGTGATAAAACCGAGGTTGCCATGCATGAGTGATTTCCACTAGTCTAACTATGTGTAACTGACTCTAAACTGAAGAGAATATTCTCCTAGAATGTAGGAAAGGTTCCTAAAAAATAGGAGACCCTCAATAATGACTAATAAAGATAGAAAAATAAGAACAAATATCCTAGGTGTGTGTAATATATCCAACACCCTCCTTGAACACTATTATGTGGTAATGAAGAATGAGTCCTGCGGCCTGCCAACTAAGGCCAGGTTAGGTACCCATGAACAATGTAGCTAATGAACACTGAAATAAAGTGAGGAAAGAGGGAAAACCTCATGGGAACCCCCCCCCGCTCAAGGTACAATGCATCAAAAGAAGAGAAGTTAGTTGCTAAGCAATTGTTTCCTTCACTCCAAGACGATCGTGCAGAGAGTGAAACTTCTGCTTAGTGAAAGTCTTGGTGAAGATGTTAACAATCTGTTTAGAGGAAGGACATAACTGCAGGTTGATGATCCTCTTGAGGACTAGATCTCTGATGTAGTGCATATGGATCTCGATATGCTTTGTCTGTTGCCGTTGCACTGGGTCTTTGCAAAACTTGAGAGTACTCTGGTTGTACACCAAATGACTGTCGGTCTGTGGAATTGGTTGCCCAACTCTGTAAGGAAGTTCTGTAGCCATAATGCCCGGATGGTGATGTTAACTACTCCTTTGTACTCGACCTTAACTGAAGATGGAGCAATAGCAAATTGCTTCTTGCTCGACCAACAAATAGGCCGTGAACCCAAACTGAGAGTGTATCCAGATGTGGACTTGCGATCAGTGTTGTCACCTGCCCATTTAGAATCTATGAAGCCTATGAGATCCAATGCAGAGCCTGATCCATAATAAATCCCATAGCTAATAGTGCCCTGAATGTACCGAAGGATACACTTTGCAGCCTTCCAGTGTAACTCATGTGACTCCTGCATGTACCTGGAAACTACTTGCACTGCATATGATAGGTCTGGTCGGGTGTGGGAGAGATACAACAAACTCCCCACGAGTTGTCTGTAGAGAGTGTTGTCAACCAGTGGAGTGTCCCTGCCATCCTCAAGTCTTACCCCAGATAGGAAGGGTATAGGGGTAGACTTGCAGTCTGACATGTGAAATATCTCCATGAGATCCCAAGCATACTTGGCTTGACATAACTTGATGCCTAAAGCATCTTGACTAATCTTGAGACCAAGGAAGTAATGGAGTGGAACCATGCCTATCATCAAAAACTTGTCATGCAAAATCCTTTTCACTGTAGCAATTGATGAAGTCGAGCAACCAGTGATCAAAAGATCATCCACATAAAGAACTAGAATCAAAAGTGAATCAATAGTCCTAAGCATGTAGACATTTGGATCAGATTTGCATCACAAAATTCTGGCACAACAGGTAGGAGTCCATCTTGGCGTACCATGCTCTCGATGCCTGCTTGAGGCCATAGAGAGAGTTCTTGAGTTTGCAAACCAAAGATGAATCCTGTATGAAGCCAGGTGGTTGCTCCATGGAATTCTTCTCTGAGAGATCTTCGTGAAGAAATGCATTATTCACATCCATTTGATGGACTTCCCATCCTTCGGCTGCTGCAATAGCAAGGTACAAATTAATGGAGTCCATCTTCGCTACTGGAGTGAACGTCTCATCGTAGTCTATGCCATGAACTTGCTGAAAATCTTTGGCAACTGGTCTTGCCTTGTATTTGCTAACCTGTCCATCCGCTGCGCTCTTGGTCCTGTAGACCCATCTGCATCTGACAAGCTTCCTTCCTGAAGGAAGCAGAACCGGATCCAAAGTGTGGTTCTCGAGGAGAGAGTTGTACTCCTCCTGCATGGCAGCTATGTTTGCATCTTTAGACTGATTCCCTCTTTAGACCTATTGCATCTTGTGATGTTTGCATCTTTAGACTGATTCTTGTTAATGTTTTGCAGCTTTAGGAGACATCCTCCAGCCTACAACCTGTGAGATGTGGAATATAGCAGCAATGTGAAGTCTTACTCTCAGCTTTCAAACCTGAGAGAAAGCCCCTAATAAAGTGTTCGTGGTTCCAGCCTGAGACAAAGGCTAGGAATGTATATGGCCTCCTCCATGACGTGAGAGAGAAGAACTCCAGATGATTATCCAATGTAAGAGCAATCTGTTGAGTTAGAGAAATCCTGAAAAGCGTTGGGCACATCATCATGAGAATAAGAACAAAGATGATGTGATGGCCTCCTCTAAACAACAACAGAGTTGATGTGAAGACTCCAGATGATCCTCCTGTCGGTAGCAACAGAAAAGCAGATCTGTAGAGCAGACGTGACTATGGCTGAGCATAAGTGCATGTGTGAGGACCTAGCTCATCTGTGTAATGCAGTGACGCAGGTCTATGACATCCCTATGGATGTGGCCCCTAGTGGATGAGCACTAGAGGGTGTATTAGATCCTTTGCTATATATTGTTCAAGAGTCAAACCTACCTGTAACCCTAGTTATTGTGTAAAGGGTATAGGTTGACCCTATCTTATTGTGTCTAAAGATAAACTGCAAAAGATAATTAATATTAATATTAATATTACTAATTATAATAATAAATAAATAAATATGTCTAAGTGAGGTCGGCCCTATTGTGCCAATAGACACTTTAGTTAACATGACAAAGTCTAATATAAGTAAGATGAAATCTTTCATTTGTAGACACACACTCACTTGCAAGTTTTGGAAATTTCAGCAAGAACATTTCTTGGTCAAAGTTGCACACCTCTCTTGGGTGCTAGGGTTTCTAGGTTTTGTGCACCCTCTTGTGTGCTAGGATCTTCTTGGTGGTGAAAAGGTCTTTCTCTTGAAAAGTATAGCAAAGGATTTGGGTGGGTTTTTCTCCCTTGTTTGAGAAGGGTTTCCCAGGATATATCTTGTGTTCTTCTGCATGGTGCTTCTTCATGTGATCTTGGTTGCTGCAACATTTATGGTTATGGTTAATTGTTAAAATGAAATGAACTTCATGCTTAACCTAAATGCCATGAAAAACTAACAATTCCCTCTTTAGACCTATTGCATCTTGTGATGTTTGCATATTAGAAATCCTCTCAGCTAATTTTCTCTTCATTTCCCTGTTATCATGAAAGGACTGAGCTATGGCATACTTAGCTTCTTTAAGCTGATCTTGTAGCTCTTTGATTACTTGATATTTCTCTTCTGACTGCACTTGATCTTCATCCATTTCTTGAGTTGAGTGTTCAACAGACTGTGTATGCAGGGCAGGTACATGTAATCTCTTAGCAGCTGACCTTGTGATTGGGCTACTCACTTTTGGTGTTTCCTCCACTTCGTCAACAAAGTGTAGCCTTCTACCTTTCTTCTTAGCTCGCTGGCCAGGTGAAGAATCATCAATTTCCTTTCCTTTCCCTCTGCCTTGTTCTGCAGACCCTTTCTCTTTTCCACTTGAATCCTTAGAAACCATTTTCTCTGCAGATGAGGGGGTGTCTCCTTTGGGGTCTAAGGGGATGTTTGCTGAGGCCAAGAAAGAGTCCCAGTCTTTGTTTGATTTCTTGAGTTCTTCCACCACTAGCAATTTAACCAAAGAGAAATGAAACAAACTAGACTGAAGCTGATCAATCCTACTTGTACTTTATCTGCCATTTTACCTAGGCTTCTGTATAGGTAAAAATGTAAATTTAAAATATTCTTGCCTATGAAATGCATCAAAAGCCTTATGTGATACTGATATACTCTGTCAAATCTGTTGATTAAGGTTGGTTGTCATTGATGTCAACCCTTGAAGAAAGTCCGGTAGCACAAAGGTTTGGGTAATAGACCCAAGTTTGTTTGATGTAAAGATGACTCATTATTGTCTTGTCTTGGTTGATAAGAAGTACAAATGGATGAACTCCAAAGTGGTCCCCTTATGGTGAAAGCCCTCACGGGAAGACGCTTTGCGGATTGAGTTATCCTAGAAGTATGGTTAGAGAACTCATGCTTAATTGTGGAATAATGAGATGAAGGCCAGTGAATTTGTCAGTGAAACTATCCTAGATGGATAGTGCTTGTCATGCCATTTCCGGTGGTATGTGGAACGTCACATAACTGCTCACGATTAGAGTTATGGCCATGTGAAGTTGGAGGACCCTCATGAGTCATCTAGAAGCCCCAAAAAGTCAAAGTGTTTGCAAAATAAATTATTTAAATAATTAAGTTAATGGAGAATTCCCTAAAATAGGGAAAGTGGGATGCTACATGAAAGTATAAATAAGAGGTAAGGCTCTCTCATTTAATCACACTTGAAAACATTGAATATCTTTTGTTGTGTAAGGCTTATTGCAAGTACTCATTGATACATCTGGAGTTGCGAAAGTCTGAGGTAGTACGAAGGGTTGACGACGAAAGTTTCAGAATTACAACGAATACTAAAAACCCTAATTTCTGAGGCCTACGTGGGCTGACAGTGTATTAGGGTGCGTACAGTACGCGGGTTGACAATGTATTAGGGTGCGTACGTACGTGGGCTGGAAGTGTATTAGGGTGCGTACATGTTGGTAAATCCATGGAAACTTGAAGAGATGAAGATGCAGAGGTTCTAGATTCTGAGATTAAGCTCCTAGGAAGGTCTACAGTGCTCAGATACATCAGATCTATCCATTGGTTCAAAAGGTATGTCTTATTTCTATGAATAGTTGGATTTTGATGTATGCATGAGAAATGGTTATGGAGATTTGAGAATTCTCCCTAGAGAGACTAGTGTCTGCATGGGATCTTTTGCATAAGTCAGAACTACAGAAATACAGTGCTTGTATATTTATCATTGATACTTCTTGTTGAGGCACATCTTGTATTTCTTGGTAGATGGCTAAAGTTTTTTGTGGTACATGGTTGAGAGCTTGTAATTGTGAAGTGGTTGATGTATTGAGAGGCTGAATATCAGAAAGGGTTTGATGACTAGATCATGTGAGGGTTATTATAATTGTTCATGATTACACACACCTATATGGCACATGACTAGAGAGAGATATATATGCTTTGGGTAAAGGTTATGTATGAGGATGCATGTACAAGGTACAATTATAGTCTGGATACAGTGACAGGTTACAGATCTATGTGAAAAAGTTACAGAGGGTTAGAAGTTTTCAAGAGAAAGAAAACCCTAGTTTTCAGAAGGCATACACATGCTGCATAACAGTTTGATCGTGTACATATGCGGGCTGTATAACAGATAGGACGTGTACATACACGTGCTGCAGCACTACAGGTCGCGTACCTGTTGTATTTTGTTGATACATGTTTAGTTTAGGTACATATTGATTACAGGCAGTTGTAGAGGTTGGATGCAGGTTAGTGGTACAGATTGATACAGTTGTACAGTGGTATATGTCACAGTGATAGTGTAACAGTGGTTCCATCTTTCTATTTCTACCGCAGAGCGGTTGGACGAGGCAAGGATAGGTGGTTGTACCCACCTTCTGGTTGTAGTCGGAAAACATAGGGGGTTGTAGCCTCCTTCTGGTTGTAGCCATAGAATTGGTGAGTTGGAGATTCCCTCAGGTTGTAGCCTGAGAAACTAGGGGATTGGAGCCTCCTTCCAGTTGCAGCTCGAAAACAAAGGAAGTTGGTGCTTCCAATGAATGTAATTCTTCAAGACATATAAGAAAATGCATTCCGTGGTTTTCTCCCGCTTTGGGTTTCCACGTAAAACACTGGTGTACTGTGTATGTGTATGATTGTTCATTTGTTCATTGCTTATTTACTCTGCAGTTATTGGATGATAATGCTACATTGATATTTCACTTGGATTATATGGTTAAAAAGGATTAAATTGCTCTATTACTGATTCACCCCCCGTCTCAATAATCCAACAAAATCTTTCCTCACAGGTGAAATATCGCTGAACCACTCTTAACCAATGCTGTATATTTCGTGTTGGGGAAAGTGTCGGCAAGGGTCCGAAATGTAACTTCTCGGCGACATCGGCGGAAAATGTTGGAATATGTCGGAAAATGTCGCAAGACCTCAAAAAAATACAAAAACACTCATTTTTTTCCATTTTTTAAACTTGTAAAACAACAACAACATCAAATAATCACTTTGCTACATAAATATGAAAATACAACCAATAAATAAGATGCATAAGATGTCAA
>JZKD02S1675416.1:353099-364440 GCA_000966675.3 Picea glauca
AGGGAGGTATTCCAACCCTCCCTAGTGCTTTAGAAGAAAACCTCCCCGAAACTCTCCTATAGTAAAATTATTATTTGGAGGCAATCTTCCCTTGAACACAATGTCTAGCGCAGGAACTCAGACTGTTAATCCAAACCAAGCCAATAACCAAAAGCAATGGTCATCCAAGCTCTTCAAAATGCTAGACATGACAGGTATACCAGGATACCCTAGGCAAATCCCCCCTATGTATGAGAAGTGGTTGCCTAAATTCACTGGAAATGATATAGTCAGTGCCGAGGATCATATGAATAATTTCTTGGCCTTCTTCCAGCTTCATCCCATCAATGATGATGTTGAGGATCTAGCTATGAAATTATTCTATGTTACCGTCCATGATGGCGCTAGACGCTGGTACAATGGGCTCCCTAATGCTAGTATTAAAACCATGGATAGGTTGGAGGAAGTATCCCTCAAACGATGGAGTGTCAAGGAAGACCCTAACATGTTGATAACGCTGAATAACCTCGTGAAACAAGAGAATGCAACCGTTAGAGAATTCCATGACAAATTTGAAAATTTGATGCAGAAGATCCTAGTGAGCCATCATGCTTCTGATAGTTTCCTTGTCTTTCTTTATACCAAAGCCTTTACAGGACAGCTGGGATATCTCCTCAGAGATAAAGCCCCTTAAACAATCCAAGAAGCCCAAGAGGTTGCTACAAGGATTGAAGACAACCTTTCATCATCTAAAGTCGAGCCTTTCTCAGCCCCAAGAGTCAGAATGGATACTAAACCTAAGATAGTCCACAATGTTGAACCTACCTTAGACATTAGAGCTAGCTTGGAAAAGTTACAACTGATTGTAGATGGCATGGTAAAAACCCAAGAACTAATGATGAATAGAATTGTCAACCTAGAAAGAACTCAACAACAAGCCCCTAGGGTTCCTTACAAAGGGCAATTCTAGAAAGGGAACTAAATTTTTAGACCAAAGAATAATCAAGAGATTCCCAATAATTTCTCCTCTGCAAATGTAGTAGATGAAAACCCTTGGTTGTTACAATGAAGTGAATCACATTGGGAGCATGAGTGTTCTTTCAACAATGGTGATCATGACCAAGTAAACATTGTTAACCATACCATTGAAAATCCTCACTATTGCCTCAATGTTACACTTGAAGAACATCAAGAAGGCATAAAGGAAGCAACCAGGAAGGCTAGGATGGAGGTGATAAATAGCCTTGACCAAGAATCAGGAGAAAAGTTGAAGAAGCAGGAATTCCAAGTATATACTAGGCAAAAAGGAATGAACCAACCTCTCTCTACCTGTAAAGGAAAGGTGCGAATTTTTTTTCAAAGGCTTAGATGGACCAATGGACCCTCCTATTATGTTTACAAGCAGAGCACTTTAGGGTTAAGTATGATGGACATCCACCTTTCTTCATGACCTTATTGATCAATAACAAATGCATTAACAACTGTATGCTTGATTCAGGGGCAGGTGCTAACATGATGTCTTTGAAGGTCATGGAAAAATTGGGCCTAAAGGTCACACAACCTTATAGGAATGTATGTGGCTTTGAGTCTAGAGCCATACCCACTCATAGGGTAGTTGAGAATGTTGAAGTATGCCTTGGAAGATACCTTGAGAAAGTGATCCACATGGATATCGTGGTGGTGGATGTCTCGGATGTGTGGGGAATGCTATTATCCAAGAAGTTTGCTGTAATGCTGGGAGGCACCTTAGAGATGGATCTCACCTATATTAATGTGCCTATGAATGATGGAACAATAAGCTGCCTCCTGAATGTGCCAATGACCAAAGTTCATGTGTAAGAAATTGGTGATGACATTGGAACTAACGAAACACATGAACCGGTCAAAGAGAGTCGTCCTGTATTTTCCCTTGAGGATATGCCTTTCGCTACAAAGGAAGACTTTGATCAAATACAATGGCTGAAGAAGGAGTATCATCAAGTCCTAAACAAATATAAAGACAAAGAAGTTGGGACTATCAAGTTATTAAAGAAAGAAGATGACATACTGATCCGACCGTCCCAGCAAGAAGTCTTCACAGCAGAATCCCACCCTCCTCCCTCAAGACAATGCACTAGGGTTGTACAAGAGACAACCAAGTTCAAGATCAAGGATTACAAAGAGGGAGATATGGTCTGGATGTGGGATACAAAGAAGGGAGAGCCTACTAATGTCAAAGGGAGTGCACAATTTTGGCTTGGACCCTTCAGAGTTGGAAGAAATTTAGTCAATGATGCCTACTATTTATCCACATTGGAAGGAAGAAGGCGCCCATTACCGGTTGGTGGACACCTCCTCAAACCCCATTAGGGGTCAAAGAATTGACTTCACATGTAAGTGCAGGTAAGTAGGTAGGCATTTTGCATTCATTGTATATACCATCTGCATTTCATGCTAGAGTAGTTGTATTTCCATTTGTATATATGATTGCTTACTTTCATTTTATTGTACCATAAATGAGCTAGGGGTGATATCACCACCCGAAATGATTACTAATCAATTTTGTTGAGATCTAGCAGGTCACAGGTAATACCAGAGATGCTGAAGTTCTCATGCGCTCTACAGTGACTACATGTCCCTGAGTTGGAGCTAGATGTTATCCCCTAGCCTAGGGATAACTAAGGAGATTATGTCTCGAGGTCCACAGGTCCTAGACATGGAGTACCGAGAGACATATTGACTTGAGCCTGGCCCTGGAGGGCCCATCCTTCTTCTTCACCGCCTCCATCCTGTCAGCAATAGCAACATCCATCCCCTCAGCCTGGTCCTGAAGCAATAGTGGGTTTTGCTTTGTGAGGTAATGAGTTCGGGTATCATGATATGTGTCACTCTGATTCTCAAAACATTTGAATATGTGCATTTAATTCTCCTTTGCTTCATGACGTGTGCTTGGACTTTATGCCTTTTGACTTGTCCATACCTGGGGGGATGATAGAACGCCCTAGCAAGTTGGTTCCCTTAGGAGTGAGTTGCCACAGTGTGGGTTTATGAAAGGTCATCGTCCATTCCCACCATACTTATCACCTTTCATCATCTTCCCTCTCATCTATCCCCTGCATTGGTTTGGGCATTAGGTTTTCCAAGCTAGGAAAGGGTTGTACCTTGCCTTGTGGGAAGAAGGGGCTAAAGGCCCAGAGGGTAAAAGTAGTTGGGAAAAGCCCAGAGGGTAAAAGTAGCTGGGAAAAGCTAAAGGCCAAAAAATCAAACCTTCAGATGCTTCGCCTAGGGATCCTCGAGAAAGCAATAACCCATAAAATAAATAAACTCAAGACCTAGTTGGAGGATAGGGGGTCTCATCACGAGCCAGCCTATTAGGTCCCTGGGCATGTAGCGGTATGACACTAGTATTCAGTTGGTCACCATGCCAGGGTAGTGGCTCTTGGTAGCATAGCCAAGATAAAGGGGGTCTCATCACGAGCTAGCCTTCTCATCTTCGTGAAATGCTTGTGGGTAACACTGTCACCACTGATCACCACGCCAGGGCAGTGTCCCCCAACTATTCTCTTGAAAGAAAAAGCAATAAGATAAAAAAGTAAAAAGGCATTGAATGGGCTAGGAAACATTTGCATCCATGACAAGGTGCAACTCACCCTCTTCAGAGGCACCCACAGGTAAGCCCTACATTTCCTTGGCATCATTGCACCCTTGCCTAAACATCGCCATACCATGTCATGCACTTAAATGACCTAGATTGGTCTTCACTTGGAAACATCCCACACCTAAGGAGAATTAGCCCAATAGGACGTCCTGAAACCCTCCCTAAACCTGGCTTGTAGAATAGCATAACGTCTTTGAGCACTTGTCTAGGAAAGGGGGGTTTCATGCACATGTTTGGGCAACTTGATTATTAGATGTGATTGACATTGCTATGATCCCTGTGACTTATGAGCCCATGGAGGGTGTACTTGTTGTTTCTGCAGGACCATGCCCGACGGAGAAGTACATATGGGGAGATGATTAGCTAGGACCTCCATAAGGCTAGAAGCCCACCAGATGGATGCTGAGACCCTAGCCAGGGGAAGACGTATAACAGAGGCTTGCATCAGAGAGAGGAGGACGTTCCACCAGAGACAGCTTGACAGGCCTGGATCCAGGAGTATCTTGCCCTCCCACCATGATGTTGGCCCTTGAAGGCCCTTGACGTCATCATTCAAAGCCTTGAAGTCACCCAGTTGAGGTATCCAGCTTGAGGACGACTTTGGTTGGCATGTGTGGTAGTTCCTGAGGGGTTTTGAGCCCCAACGTTTCACTTGGAGGGCTAACGTTCTAGCAAGGAGGCCAACATCACCCTAAGAGGGGCTTGACGTCACCCTAAAAATATAAAATTAGGGTTTTATTTGACAATTTTGTGTAAAATTGGATTTTTTTCTCATGTAAACTGGCCATGTCAGCCTTTTTGACCTAATTTTTTAATTAAAGGTCATTTTGATTGTATAAATAAGGGATTTGTTCCGTGGATTTTTTCAACATTCTTTCACTCACACAAGTGGGGTTTGAAATTCAGCCTCTTTAAGGCTTATTGGGTGAAATTAAGTGGTGCACAATTTTTGGAGGAGGCTTACCTTGGTATTTTTTGGCATTTTCTTGGTGGAAAGTCTTCAACTAGGACATATGCTAGATTATTGTTGGTGAATGTAAGTGAAATTCTGCAATTCTTCTTTCCTTTGAATGGTTATAGTATCTTTACTTTGCATTTTACTAAGATTATGGAATTGATAGCTTAAAACCCTAGGAGATTAAGCACATGACATTGTCCTTATCTCAATAGCTATTCACCTACTAGATTTTAATAGAAAGCCTATCCATTGAAGCATGTGGTAGAGCCCTATCATTGTAGCACTCTAAAATCTTTTGCTTCATCAAGCCTTTATTTACTCCAAGCTTTAGCTAAAGAAGAAGGAGAACCGCTAGGGTCTAGGGTTACCTACTTCCTAGTAGCCGTTTTCCTTCTAGGGTTTGCTGATTGAGGCCTTGGGTTACGAACACCTCAACCATCATCCTGTTTATTTTTCACTAGGCTAGGCTCACGCATGAAGTTTATTCCATTTTTAGCATTTTACTTGAACCATAGACAATTGCAGTTACACCATAAACAATTTGCTGCAGTAACCAAGGTCACAAGAAGAAATACCATGCACAAGTACACAAGAAGTATCTTGGGAAACCCTTCTCAACAAGGGAAGTAAACCCAGCCAATCCTTTGCTATATTCTTCAAGAGAAAGACCTCCCACACCATAAACCTAGCACACAAAAGGGTGCTCACAAAACCAAGAAGTTTAGTGCCCAAGAGAGGTGCACACTTCAACCCTAGGACAAGTACTTGTTGAAATTTCCAAACTCACATGTGTATTATGTTTCCTTAATGGGGAAATCACCTTTATTTATATTACACTGGACACATCAAAAGTGGTGTCTATTGGCACAACAGGGCTGACCTCAATAACTCATAATATAATTAATAATTACCATATTAATTATCTTTTACATTAATTATCTTTCACTTTATGGTGGGGCCGACCTGTACCCTTTACATGACAATTAGGGTTATAGGTAAGTCTGACTCTTAGACAATATAGCAAGGGATCTCATACACCCACTAGTGCTCAGCCACTCGGGGCATGTCCACCTGTACTCAGCCACTCGGGGCATGTCCACCTGTACTCAGCCACAGGGATGTCCAAGTCAACAGATCTCTATCTCACTGCGTCTCACAGGAGAATCATCGGGATACACACTCACTAGTGCTCAACCACTAGGATCACGTCCACCTGTGCTCAGTCACGGGAACGTCCTACTCAACAGATCTATATCTCACTAAGTCTCACAGGAGAATTATCTAGAGTATCACATTATCTCAACTCTCTACACAGAGGAGAATAGTAAAACCGTCACATGGGCTCCTTCACCCCTCACAAGGGTACACATCGTTTCATCTCAAACGATACACCCATCTCATGGGCATCTTCCCTTTTTCAGTGGCACACAACGTTTCATCTCCGTCTCAGAGAGAACGACACACCCAACTCATGGGCATCTTCCCTACACAGGGGCATATAATGTTCCACCTCCATCTCAGAGAGGAACTACTCACCCATCTCATGGGAACACCCAACTCATGGGCTCTCTCTCAAGCCGACTCCCTTAGTTTGTGTCCTGGAGGATGTCTCACGCAACTGTAATCATCAACACTCCCTCTCAGCTAGGGAGGCATTCTCCACCAGGCCAAGTCTCTCACGAAGTACTCGAACGTCGTCTTGGCTGTAATCATCAACACTCCCTCTTAGCTTGGGAGGTATTCTCCACCAGGCCAAGTCTCTCACGGAAGTACTCGAACTTCATCTTGGCAGTAATCATCAACACTCCCTCTCAGCTAGGGAGGTATTCTCCACCAGGCCAAGTCTCTCACGGAAGTACTCGAACTTCATCTTGGCAAGCGGTTTGGTGAAGATATCTACAACTTGCTCATGGGTAGGAAGGTACTGCACGTGTACTGCTTTCCTCTGCACCATGTCTCTGATATAATGATATTTTATCTCAATGTGTTTCGATCTATCATGAAACACATGGTTCTCAGAGAGCTTCACACAACTCTGGTTATCACAATGAATAATGGTAGGATCAATCTCATGATCAAATAAATTGGTCAGGAGCTTGCGAAGCCACACTGCTTCGCGGACTACCACACTCAATGCTATATACTCTGCTTCTGCGATACTCAAGGCCACAAAGCTTTGTTTCCTGTTGAACCAGGAAACCATGGCAGACCCCATGGTAAAAAAACAATCGAATGTGCTCTTCCGGTCCATTGCGCTCCCTGCCCAATCTACATCAGCATGTTCCTGCAAACCAAGCTGAAGTCTATACTGGAGGCATATCTCAGGGCATATCCAACTGTGCCTCGTAAATATCTCAATACATGCTCCGCTGCTATCCAGTGAGTCTGTCTTGGCTGACTCATGAATTGACTAAGTACATTCACTACATAGCATATATCAGGTTTGGTGTTAACCCGATACATTAGTGATCCTCTCAGCTGTGGATCAATCTCGCCTGAATCAACATCATTCATTTTCTTCAAATCCATCACCATCGGTGTAGGCATGGATTTGCACTCTGTCATACCGAACTTCTTCAATATGTCCACTGTATATTTTCCTTGACTCAGGAAAAATCTCATCAGTCCTTTGCCATACTTCTAGTGCCAAGAAGTAGTGCATCATACCTAGATCCTTCATCTCGAAGTCAGAAGTCAATGCTCGCTTGCATTCAACAATAAGTCTTTCTGAACCGGTAAGGAATCAATCATGCACATACAGGACCAAGATCAGGCACTCGTCACCAAAAATATGATATTATAGGTTTGGATCAACAACACTCTTGCTGAAGCTCAAACTCATCAAGAATCCATCCATCTTCTCGTACCAAACATGAGGTGCCTGCTTTAGTCCATACATGACTTTCTTGAACCTGTACACATGAGATTTCTTGTTGTTTATCACAAATCCCTCTGGTTGCTTGATATAAACTTCTTCCTCAATCTCACCATTGAGAAAGGTTGTCTTAACATACATCTGATGTCGTTTCCAACTCATGGATGATAGTATGAGTGGAAGTGTATCGGGCTACTGGATCAAATGTCTCATCATAGACAACTCCCTCTGTGTGTGAGAGTCTTCTGGCTACAAATCTCACTTTGTATTTCTCAACACTTCCATCAACTGCATGCTTGATCTTATAGATCCACTTGGAAGTCACTACAAACTTCCCTTCTGGTCTCTTAACAATATCCCATACATCATTCTTCAAGATAGACTGATGTTCTTCTGTCATGGCATCTTGTCATACCCGCTGACCTGATGTTTCTCCATGACAAGAAGGCTCTGTATCAACAATGTGGCTCATGGCTGAAGAATAGGTCGAAAACTTTTTGGTCTCTTGCTCTCTCAGAATGTGCCTTGAGGAGTTGCAGGTCCCTCTACCTCTTGCAGAGTTTGTCAAGCCCAGACATGCCTTTTATGGCCTACTGCAATGTCTCTAGGAATATCAACTGGAACAACTGGATCAACTCTATCAATGGCTATCTCCCTCTGGATTGCTAAATCTGTCTCTGATCAGGGATGTAGATCTGATATGCTTTCGAAGATTTACTGTATCCCACAAATGTACCCTTTCTCCCTGAAGGGTCTAGCTTGGATCTCTTCTCTTTTTGTACATGAAAATATAGTGGGCACCCAAATATCCTGAAGTGTCCAATCTCAGGCTTCACTCCGGTGAAGGATTCTTAGGGAGTTATGTTCTTCAAAATCTGGTGAGGATTCCTGTTTTGAACATATACTGTTGTCATGCATGCTTCTGCCCACAAAATCATAGGAAGACTCTTCTCATGCATCATTGCTTTGGTTGCTTCAATGATGGTTATGGTCTTCCTGCTTATCAAATAGTTTTGACTCCCTCTAAGTCAAGTGACTCCCTTTGAAGTCAAGTGACTTCCTTTGAAGTCAAGTGACTCCGTCTAAAGTTTGAAGGATAAACATCTTCCTTTGTTGTTAACTTGCTTGGAAGAAGAAAACAAACGAAAGGAAACAACACAAGAATATCTCCTAGAGGAGAATAATGAGTACATCTTTAGAATCAAAACAATTTAAGGATTGTTGTCACAGCTACAATACCTACTTGTAATGTAGAAAACTTAGAAATGTAGGTTAAAGGCATGATAATTAAAACAATCAAACTTGGAGTCTTCACTTCCAGTGTGTTGTTCCTCTGAATGCACTGAGATCCCTTTGAATCCATGATTTCAGCAAAGGTTCCTTCCTCCTGCAAGTACCCTCATGACAATGATACAAATAATATATACAAGTGCATACCTGAGGGTGCTGATATGATTTCTCCATTGGCACCTGGCTGATCTCTGTCCTTTGACATCTTCATGAAGAAGGTAGCCACGATGTCACCTTTTGTCATCTTGTTATTTTGAAGCTAGCCCTTAAATGTAAGAGCTTGAGTAGGTGATTGTCTTCCCTGCCTTTACGTCATCTTCCTTCCTTTCTTCCTTCTATTCATCGGTAGCTGTGTCTAGTAAACCTTTTTTTTGTATCACCCACAATAAGTCTTCCTCTTCAAGGGTGACCTGAAGTCTTGACTTCTAGGAACTGAAGTTGCTTGATCCATCAAGCCTATCTTCCACCAAGGTTTTGTTCACCATATTTTCAGATTCTTTACAAACCCTTGCCAACTGGGCTAGAAAACCTAATGTCTAGGATAGGCTAGCAACCTTAGGTTTTGTTAGGTTTTGACTGCCAACAATAAGCCTTAAGAGAGTCACAGGATTACTGGTGCGCTAAAAAGCTCCTTCAATGAGCTGCAGAAACCCTAAAACCAAAAATCTGTAGAAAATTGTGAAACCCTAGGGCTAAAAATCCAAAATGCTCAAAAATGCAATCTGGGACTTGCTGGAGGTGCGTTGAAGGAGGCCGTACGATCCTGTCCAATTTTCAACCCCAATGTCCAATTGTGAAGTGCTGAAACACCTAAAAGAAGAGGGTCGTACGGATTTTCTGGAAACCCTAGGGGGGTCGTACGGTTCTGCAAAAGTGGGAGGATGGTTGGTAGATGCTTTTGCAATGGGTTCTTCAAGACCTAAGCTCTAATACCGTGTTGATTTTTCACTAGGCTAGGCTCAAGCATGAAGTTTATTCCATTTTTAGCATTTTACTTGAACCATAGACAATTGCAGTTACACCATAAACAATTTGCTGCAGTAACCAAGATCACAAGAAGAAATACCATGCACAAGTACACAAGAAGTATCTTGGGAAACCCTTCTCAACAAGGGAAGAAAACCCAACCAATCCTTTGCTATATTCTTCAAGAGAAAGACTTCCCACACAATAAACCTAGCACACAAAAGGGTGCTCACAAAACCAAGAAGTCTAGCGCCCAAGAGAGGTGCGCACTTCAGCCCTAGAACAAATACTTGCTGAAATTTCCAAACTCACATGTGTGTTATGTTTCCTTAATGGGGAAGTCACCTTTATTTATATTACACTGGACACTTCAAAAGTGGTGTCTATTGGCACAACATGGCCGACCTCAATAACTCAGAATATAATTAATAATTACCATATTAATTATCTTTCACTTTATGGTGGGGCTGACCTGTACCCATTACATCACAATTAGGGTTACAGGTAAGTCTGCCTCTTAGACAATATACCAAGGGATCTCATACAGCCACTAGTGCTCAGCCACTAGGGGCATGCCCACCTGTGCTCAACCATAGGGACATCCAAGTCAACAGATCTCTATTTCACTGCGTCTCACAGGAGAATCATCAGGATACACACTCACTAGTGCTCAACCACTAGGATCACATCCACATTTACTCAGCCACAAGAATGTCCTACTCAACAGATCTGTTTCACACCGAGTCTCACATGAGAATCATCTGGATTATCACATCATCTCAACTCTCTGCACAAAGGAGAACAGTAAACCCATCACATGGGCTCCACCCCTCATAGGGGTACACATCGTTTCATCTCAAACAATACACCCATCTCATGGGCATCTTCCCTTCTCAGGGGCACACAACGTTCCATCTCCGTGTCAGAGAGGAACTACACACCCATCTCATGGGCACACCCAACTCATGGGCTCTCTCTCAGGCCGATTCACTCAGTTTGTGTCCCGGAGGATCTCACGCAACTGTAATCATCAACACATCCCTCTTGTCCTTAGTTCACATATTATCATTTGTTTCCTTCAAGATTGTTGCTGCAAAAAGTGACTCCATTAGCCCTAAAGACACTGATCTAGACCTTATATTTGATTGATTGATGAGAACAACTCTTAAAACTTATACCTCAAGCTATTTGCTAACGTTTCGTAACCCTAGATTAGACTAATCTACTAACATTCTTGCTGTTGTTACAAAAGTAAGCTACAGCCAATTATTACAGCAGTAAAAGCTCCTAATATCAATTATTAAAGTGGATTTTTACATTTCCTCATTAACTTCTGACAAGTGCTAGCATATTGCTATTGTTAGATTATCATTTTGGGTTATTTTGAAGCTTGTTCAAGGAAATAATTGTGAAGCCATCATCATATATACATTGCTGTTATAGATTTCTCTTTGCTTCATCTTATATCAACTTATTGCTTTCATTGACAAGTCCAAGGTTTTATGAAGCACTAACATCAATTGTACTTGCAAAATAGTGTTTTCTTGTTGTCTTGTTATGGGCAGGTACACTTAAGCATATCATTGCTTCATTTTATTAAACCTTTGGGACTTTCTGATCGGTGTGACTTGTGAGA
>JZKD02S1675416.1:364450-378320 GCA_000966675.3 Picea glauca
ACACTCCATGTCTAGGACCATGTGGGCCTCGAGACATGATCTCCTAGTTATCCCTAGATATCGGGGATAACAGGCCACATGAGTACTTCACCATCGATGAATGCAACTGTGAAACCTTTCTTATCTAAAGCTGAGATAGAAAGCAAATTCTTCGTCAAACCTAGTACATATAGTACATCCTTCATCTTCATTGGGGTCCCTGAATCAAGTTTGTAATTGGACTCTCCCACTCCTTTGATAGGGTACTGGTAATCATGTCCAAGTGTAACTTTCTAGGGAATGTTCTTTTCTGTAAGGTAGAGAGAATGTTTCTTTGACCTGTCATGTGCTTGGAAGCACCACTATCTATGAGCCAACTATCCTCACTAGGTGACATTGATCCTGAGAGGGTAGAGATTAAGACATAGTCTTCAATATTTTCTTTAATCATCTTCGTGGGTTGCTCATCATTGTCCACTCCATGGCCATGGTGTCTTTTGTTGTTTCTCTTCTTGTATTCTTCTCTTCTAGCTAGACAATTCTTAGCAATATGTCCCATCTTGTCACAATGGTAACATTGATAAGATGAGAAATCTTTTTCTCTTCTTTGAGCTTTTTGAAAATTCTGGAATGTCCTTGGAGGGTGAGATTCTTTATAAATGAATCTGTTTGGGGAGTGAGATTCCTTATGTAGGTGGGTCTCCTTCTTGAAGTGAGACCTTCTCTTTCCTCCTTTAGCATGAGAAACTAGAGCTTGATCTTCATCCCTTAATAGTACTGCTTCTCGGTTAGCTAGTCTTGCTTCTTCTTGATCACATTCTTCCCTGAGACTGTCAAATTGTAGTTTTTCCTTTCTGGCACAAATGGTTTGGATGAATGCACCCCAAGGTCTTGTGAGACCATTAGGAGCTGTCATTATAAGTTCATCTTCATCTAGGTTATCTCCAATTGCTTCTAGTTGTTCCTTGAATTGAGAGATCCTAGAGAAATAGTCATGAATTGTTTCTCCTTTCTGCATCTTTGTGTTCTTGACTTGGGTTCTCAAGTTCATCTTCTGGTTAATGTTCCTTCCTTCATACAATCTGGTTAGGGCATCAAACATTTCTTTTGGAGTATTCTTAGATGCCACTTGAGGGATCAAGTGATCTTTAACAGAGTCTGCAATGATTCTTTTGGCCCTAACCATATCTTTCTGGTACTTTGCTTTAGCTGTAGCATCTGCGGGTTTTGGTACATTTTCCTTGATGAATTTTGCAAGGTCATTCTCTTGAAGAATGAGTGCAATCCTATACTTCCACAAATGAAAGTTTTCCACACGTTCTAACTTGTCAACAAGATTGGTCCTTGCAGACATCTTGACTTGTAGCTGGGAAAATGACCAAAAATTTGAAAATGCTCAGAAATTAAACCTGAACTTACTAGGAGGTGCGCTTGGCTGAGGCGAATAGGCTGGTGCAGTTAGTTTTCTTAAAATCCAATTTTACCCCTTGAAACCGGGCCTGCATAAATCTGAATTGGTACTTTTGGTACTGGTTCTGGTTTCTTGGTTTTCTAGTTTTCTGGTACCAACCAAAAATTAGGGTTTCACTTCTTGGAGTTTTTGGCCATAGAAAAGGTGCGCTCAACTTGCCAATAGGTTCGCTAGGCTAGGGCGCACTTCCCTAGGTGGTTTTTAGGCTGAAATTCTTCTCCAACAAAAAGCCCTAATTTTCTTGTACAACAACAATGACGTTTTTTCTTATCTAGTGAAAGGTGCTCTCTTCATCTTAGCTCCAATACCATGCTAATTTTTAGAGAAGCTATTATGTTTCTTTTCAATTTACTAGATAACAATATCATAGGTAGGATCAGTGAGGGAAACACAATCACAAGATACACAAATTTTATCCTGGGAAACTCTCACGGGGGAGAAAACCTAGCAAAAACTTCCTTAATATAGATTGCCAATACAATGCCAAGATAAAAGATCAAACAGTAGAGAATAACCAAGACTGAGCAATGCGCCTCTCTCTTCCTTCTTCTCCCAACTACAACTATCTCCAAACTTGCGCACTTGTTGAGTGACTTTAGTGAGTGTGTTAATGAGGCTCCTTCCACTCTTATCTATACTAGCTGGCAGGCGCCAGGGTGGTGTGGTGTCTCTTCACTGGGCAGGGCCGACCTCTTCACTTAGTGGCTAAAGCCACTTTAATTAAGCCCGGGGGTCGACTTCTTAATTATCAGCATATAATTAGGATTTGACCTATCCACAAAAGTAGATTTGGTCTAATACAAAGGCCGACATGATCAATCCACAAAAGGGGATTGGTCTATAAGATAATAGCTCAATAATAAGTAGAATATTCTTTGTAGTTACAATATTTCAACAAGCGCGCTCCCAAAAACACTCCTATAAGGAATGTTCAAGAAGCACGCTTCCTAGGGTGCTTTCTAAATGCTCCCTCTAAGAGCATGCTTCGGGAGTGAAGCACTTTGGGGGGGAGATGCTCCCCTGCAACATAGGTTTGGATTGCAAGATTAGTACAGAATATAGTTAACAACGATTGGATGCATACATTTGATACTTGGAATGGAATAGCTTGTACTGAATGACTAGTAAATCTAAATAATGTCTATTAATATGAGGAAGTAGGAAATCCAATTTTTTTTATCAATCATTAGGTTAAATTTGACTGCAAAGTTTGATGTATTATCAAACATTGTATAGGGATGGGAGAAACAAGGAAAAAATATGGGGAAAAAAGTCTTCCTTGATGAATATATGATGGAAACTCTTTTAAACTAATATTTAATGCAGCATCAACAGTGGAATTGATCAGATCAGACTTGTATCCAATTTTAACTGTATTGTGAACATTTACTAGCGACGTCTAGATCTCTTCCCTTGCTTGAACATTCTCTATATGCAACTACACTAGGTTTTTTTTGGAAAAATACGTCTTATATTTACAGAAAAATGATTTCTTTTGTTTTTGGAGAGTCACTGACACAACAGATATGTGATAGTATATTGAAGAGACAGAACAGGATGCAAAGAATGCTTTGAGGAGAAATAGACATATCTTAGACAGATTAACAGCTGAACTGTTGGAACGCATAACCATTTCTGGCCTGGTAATTTCTAGCCATTTCATTTTTTTGTTGAGTGGCTTTATATGGTGTTATGTAATGCTATTTCTTTCTGCTTCATGAGGTTATAAAGAAACTAAACAATGGTTACATTATTTCTGATACATTTTCTTGGAACTCTAGTCTAATATATCGCAATTTTGTGCCCGCACACATGAGATCATTTTGCAAACAAGTGTTTTACTCACAACTTATATCAAAGTGTACAAGCTTGTTGTTTCTATTGAACTGTGAAATTTTGAAGATGAGAATTTTATTTCAGTTGATCTAAATTCCACGGTGAGTTGTAGGATTGGCAATTATTATTCTATATAGGTTAAATGTTCTTATTTGGCTCTCCCATTTGTGGCCATATTCTATTTGGTATAGCTAGGATCAAATTTACTCCCTTACGGATATTGAAATAGAGAATTTTTCATCTTCAATGTGTAATCATGTGGTTTAAATGTCAAGTTCTTAGTATTTGTCTTGGATTACTATGCTAATGCTCTTTGCATTTATTTCCAATGAAACAGATTGTAGCTTTAGTGTTTTGTATGCTTTATGTTATTATAGAAATAAGGTAACGGGTCTATTTACTAATCATGATCTCTTGACTTGAAAATCACAATTAAGTTTCAACCCTATATTTGTGTGGATTGAAATTATTAGCTTACTGGTTTCTTCTCCTTTACAGGAAGTGCAAGAAATAGTGAAATCAATGAACCCTGTAATGATGTCGGACCTCATGCAGATGCCAGATCTCAACCTTGGCAACATGGTTTGTTTCTTTATTCATGCTATTCTTTATTGGCTCTATCCTAGTGTCCTTGTGTGTTTTATAAAGGCCAAAATAAAAAGGAATTTCTATAAAATTGATGATTAGGCTTGTTAGAGTGATCTTTTTTGGAATTATTTTTTATTGGAGAAGTTTTGTGCCAATTTCTATTAATAATTAATCTGATAGTTTGGAATGAGATTCTCTTTTAAAATAACCATGTTAGAAATGGTATGGCAGTAAATAATATGTGATTAACATTATAATCAACATATTATAAAAATAACCTAGTGTACAAGCAGTGTCCATGGGTAGAATAAGTACCCTAAAAATGATAACAATAATGATATAGCTTGTTTACAAATGAGTCTTATCCTCTTTTGATCACTCCTTGATTGTGTATTTGATGGTTATGGAGCATACTATCTCATTATGATGTGGTTTTGGTATATATGCTTATCTTGGATGTGCTACATCTTGTTCTTGGAGGATGGGTCTAGGCCCCCAAGGGTATAGATGAGGATGGTGTTAGGAGGTGGATGTTTCATGTTGTTGGAGATTCCTAGTGACTAGGTTTGTTGATGTTGTATTGTTGGTTTGTCCCTAGGAGGGTGTTCTACATGGTTCTATTGTATTGATGTATGGTGGGGACATACTTGATGCTAGATAGTTAACACTTTTCTCTTATGATGTTTATGTGGTTAGATGGATGTTTCATGGTAGTGCACTTTACCTTGGTGAGATTTCCCTAGGTGATTTGACTTGACATTGTAACATTTTCTAGATATCTCCTAGGTGGAATGTGTTCGATGGTGTTAGTACCCTTGTGAATGTACTTTTTCTTAAGTTTGAGTTTGAGTGGGGGGGTACTACATACATCTTTGATGATCAAGCCTTTTCTAAGGTTTGATAAGGTATTTACTATTTATCATGTTATAGTCCTCTGGTGGTGCACCCTAGGTTCAAATCTAGGTGGATATTCTATTTTATTATTGTGTTGTTATCATGGTGGTATTTGCTAGGATATCTAGCTTGTTTCCATGGTACAACACTTGTTGGAGAGCACCCCTCTCATTGACACACATGTTCACGTCGATTTAATCAGTGGGTAACTATTGGGAGGTTGGACTATGGTTTTATTTGAGCATTAACCTTTGTGCACACATGTTAAAGTTGATTTAACCATTTAATGGTTAAATTAATCCATCTGATTTATTTGAGGTTAATAACTTGAGCACCTTGTTATCGCCCAAACTAGTAGCCTTTGCAGAGGTGCTATTGGGGATAAGCACTGTTGATGATTGCAGCTTCATGAGACATTCTCTAGATCGTACTCCTTTGGACTGAGTTGAGATGATCTGTGAGAATGCCTATGTGATAGGTGAGTTGTACTCCTCTGGATTGAGTTGAGATGAGGTGTGTTGGTCTCTTGTCGTGCTCCTCTGGACTGAGTTGAGATGACTTGAGATGGTCTCCTGTCGTACTCCTATGGACTTAGTTGAGTTGACTTGAGATGGCTCTCCAGTTTGTACTCCTATGGATTTAGTTGAGTTGATATGTTTGAGAGTGATGTCCCTTGTGGTTAAGCACAGGTGGACTTGTCCCCAGTGGCAGAGCACTAGAGGATGTGTGTGAGACCCCTTGCTATATTGTCAAAGATTAAGACTAGTGTGAAACCCTAATTTGTATTGCGGAAGGTACAAGTCGGCCCTACTATGTAAAGATAATTAATATTGTATAAAAGATTAATTATATTATTGAGTTGTACAAGTCGGCCCTATTGTGCCAAGTGACATGTCTATTCGTTGAGTTAGGTCATGTATATATTAGAGAGATAGATCCCCATTGTGGATCATCTCACTCATACATACTCAACACATGGTCTGAAATTAGAGAGCTGTAATTTAGTGTGCACTTTTCTAGGTGCTATGTTTCTCTGTCATAGAGCACCCTATTGTGTGCACTAGGGTTTTGTCACGACGGCCACCTTTGTTGGCACTTATATTTTCAGTGGAGAGGGTTTCTTTTCTTGACAATATAGCAAAGGGTTGTTGGGTTTTTCCCTTGGTTGAGAAGGGTGTTCCGAGGATAATTTCTGGTGTTTTGTGCATGGTTATTCTTCTTGTGATCTTGGTTTACTACAACTATTGTATTGTTGCTGCACTGTTTATGGTTCAAGTTCATGCTAAAACAAAAATAAAATACATGTGCTTGAGCTAGCATAAAAAATTCAACATGGTATCAGAGCAGTGTTCTTGAAGTTGACCTATTGCACAATCAATGAAGGAAGGCCGTGGAATTTTGAGGGCTGCTAAACCCCTGCCATTGGTGTAAGGAAAAGGCCATACCTTCTCTTAAACCCTGTGTTGAAGTTTAAGACTGGCCGCAGGCCTATTAGCTTTGGTCGAGCCTTGTTTAGGGTCTTATAACAGAGACCACAGCATGGAGAAGCCCCTCTAAGGCTGCCACAACTAGAAGGATCCCTAACTGTAGACTTAATCACAGACAAAATTGTAGACTGAATTTTGAGGGAGATCTGAGGCAGGCTCTGAGGTATATCTTGGAGGCAGTTTGTGTGGCAAATCTGAGGCTATGACAGTAAGAAACTTGAGGCAGTTTTAAAGTTACTTCTGAAGCAGCTTCTGAGTTAAATCTGAGGCAGTCCTGTGGTGTTTTTGAGGCATCCTCTGTGGTGGATCTGAGGCAGCTCTGTGGCAGGTCTGAGGGTAGTTTCAGGAGAACAAAGTGAGTTTTCTATCAGCTTCTATAAATCTGTTCCAAGAAGGTTTGAAGTACAAGTTCTGAGGGAACTCCAGGCTTGTTCTGAGGCCCATTCCTTGACAGAGATAAAGTGGTTGTTCTGAAGCAGTTTTGTAGTAATTCTGAAGCAGTTTGTGTGGTGAATCTACAACTATAACAAAGTGAACAAAGGTAGATCTGAGATCTTCTACAGGTCGAATTTTCTGAGGAAATGAGGCATACTTCATGTGAAGTTTGAGGGAAAAGTTTGGAGCCATCTTTTGCATAACCAAGTGAAGATTGAGGAGCAACTAGGCTAAACTTGAGATTCATCTTGGGCACAAGTTTCAGGCTTGCTACAGGAGGTATATCTAAATCTGAGTTTGAAGAAATTTTAAGTAAATTTCTGAAAACTTGTTTCAAGAATGATCCTTGACATGACTTTTGAGTGTGTGCTATAAGTGCACCTTATTCAAGCTTTAGTGGACATCAAGGAGACTAGACTTGCAACTAGTGATGTGCAAGGTTCTCATTATGATCATCACTATGCGAATCATTGTCCTTTGTGGAAGAAAGGAAAGCAACATAAGCTACCTCAAAAAATTTGTCAAGGAATACAAGCAAGAACGACGAGGAGTTCTTCACTATCTCAGTCTTCTCAGGAGGACCATAAAGCAAGATTGAGCGTGATTGTAGACTAAGGAAAGTTTTGTACTACATTCCTTATTTGATTTCATCATTACTCTATAGTAGCTTGCATTTTATAATGAAGGGTATTATCCCTGGTATGGGAGCCCTCATGACTTGGACTATTATCCCTGGTACGGGAGTCCAAATTTTCATGGTTGGTTATTATCCTAATAGAGGATGCCATTTTGGTTGTTATCCCTACGGGAGGCCATCTTGCTTATTATCCTAGTACATGAGACCAGATTTCTTATTTCATTATTGAAGGGCCATGATCCCTTGTACGGGAGCCCATATTTCTCCTTGCTTAGTAAAGTACTGTAGAGGCAGTAGAGAACCTAAGAAGGCATGGGATGTCTCCAGGATAGCAACACAGGAAAATGATGATGTCACGATTTCCTTCAGGACAGATGTTTATCCTTCAGACTTTAGAGGGAGTCACTTGAAGGGAGTCAAACTATTTGAGAAGAAAGTAGAGCTAGCAAAATTTGTGGGGTACAGTGAATCTTCGAAGGCATACCGGATTTACATCCCTGGTTAGAGACAAATCAAGGTTAGCAGAGATGTCACCTTTGAGGAAGAGATAGCCTTCCGAAGATCCAGAGAATCTCATATGGAGATTGATAGTGAGAAGAAAGAAGAGACAATACCTTCTCCCTCTTCAACAGACTTGGGCCACATAGAGTGGATGAGCTCCAAGACTCCTGCTTTACTGTCGCTCTTCGGGAAAGGATTCTTGATGTTCTTTCCTTGTGCACATCCCTTGCAGACACCTTCATGATCAACCTTGAAATCGATTAGACCTGTAAGAACCTTGCTCACATATGGTAAGTCCTTGTAGTTGATGTGAGCTAGTCTTCTATGCCAAAGTTCACATGGACTCTCAGTGGAGTGAATCAAGGCTGCATTTGAGTAACCTTTTAATTTATACATGCCACAATTGCATCTTCTATGGTTTTTCCTTTAGGCCACATGAGGACTTCACCATCTATGAATGCAACCCTGGAGCCTTTCTTATCTAAAGTTGAGATAGAAAGCAAATTCTTCATCAAACCTGGTACATATAGTACATCCTTCATCTTCATTGGGGTCCTTGAATCAAGTTTGTAATTGGACTCTCTCACTCCTTTGATAGGGTACTGGAAATCATCTCCAAGTGTAACTTTCTGGGGAAAGTTCTTTTCTGTAAGGTAGAGAGAATGTTTCTTTGACCTGTCATGTGCTTGGAAGCACCATTATCTATGAGCCAAGTATCCTCACCAGGTGACACTGATCCCGAGAGGGCAGAGATTAAGACATAGTCTTCAATCTTTTCTTTAATCATCTTTGTGGGTGGCTCTTCATCTTCAACTGTATGGGCATGGTGCCTTTTGTTTGTCTTCTTGTATTCTTCTCTTTTAGCTGGACAATTCTTAGCAATTTGTCCCATCTTGTCACAATGGTAGCATTGGTAGGATGAGAAATCCTTTTCTCTTGTTTGACCTTTCTGAAACTTCTGGAATCTCCTTGGAGGGTGAGATTCTTTATGGATGAATTTATTTGGGGAGTGAGACTTCTTATGTGGGTGGGTCTCCTTCTTGAAGTGAGGCCTTCTCTTTCCTCCTTTAGTATGAGCAGCTAGAGTTTGATCGTCATCCCTTAATAGTATTGCTTCTCGGTTAGCTACTCTTGCTTCTTCTTGAACACATTCTTCCCAAATACTGTCAAATACATGCAAGAAATGTTTTGCAATCCTCATACCATATGTAGTGTATCCTCTAATGAATCTCAACTTGATTTTTGCTTGTTGGTTCTTGTGGGGTACACGTTCATTTCCTTGGCTTGTCCATATCAGTTTTGTTTTTTTTTTATTATCTTTTCTGGTTTTATTCTTTTTTTTTTCAATTGTTGGTTCTTGTGGAGCAACAACAATGTGTCCTTTTTCTTTTTTCCCTCCTGTTGTTGGTTCTTGTGTGACAATAGCAAGACCTTCTATTATTTACATATTTGGTGTCATCATCTGTATCTTCGACTTTGGATCCTCAGTGTCACTTTCAAATCGTTGTCTTGGATTTTTCATATTCTCCCTCCAGTGATTCGTTAGAGTAGCCAATTCTAACAAAACCACTATTATTCATATGGAGTTGGCTAGACTCAATACAATGATTAACTTCAATAATTCCAAGACATTTTCAAGACCACTATTAACTCATAAGAACCAATGTGAATAAAGANCACATTACTACGTCAAATGCATTTTCTTTGAATAGGGTTTCTTGATGTTGGTTCTTGTGTAGCAACGTCGATGCTTGATGTAGCAACACTAATGTCCTTCCGTGAACAACTTTTGGTCCTCATTTTGAGACATTTAGGGAGGTGTTGGAATGGATTTAAATGGTGGAAGTGGAATAAGAAAATGTCACGGCTCAGATGAAGTGGTGAAGGTTTTAGGTTGAACAAGGATAGGGATGGTATGGGCATGACAAATGATGGCTTGGTCTTAGAAGGTAAAGGTGATGGTACCCCACTCCCCCAAACTGAAGACTTTTCCCGTCCTCGGAAAAATAACAAATGGTAAGGAAGTAGGATAGAAAAGAAAAGAGGCTTAAGTGGTTTTGCAAATACAAATCTAAAGTATTCAATGAATCTAATAAACAAAGAGAAAGAAAAAGTGTACCTGCACCTACCTAAGAAGTCCATGAACTTTGCAACAAGCATATGATTTTCTATAGCAGATTCTTCACAAGTTCCCATGGAAAAGAACAACATCTTTGAGAATATGTACCAAGGGCTATCAACAAAATCTCCTCTTGGTTTTGAGATATCTTCATGAAGCTTTGAGGAAAGACCATTTCTGCAACAACTTACTCTGCTACAGGTTCTTGTGGGGCGACAATCTCTTCCTCTTGGAGAATTCCTTCCACTGATTTCCTTACTATTGATTCTTGTGTGGCAACAATAGAGCTTTATGAGGTTGGTTCTTGTGTGGCAACCTCAGGGTTGGTAGTTGTTGGTTCTTGTGTGACAACACCTACTTCTTTAGCAATCTTGTGGTTGGTTCTTGTGTGACAACCACAAGGATGGTAGGTGTTGGTTCT
Source organism: Picea glauca (assembly GCA_000966675.3). Taxonomy (NCBI): domain Eukaryota; kingdom Viridiplantae; phylum Streptophyta; class Pinopsida; order Pinales; family Pinaceae; genus Picea; species Picea glauca. The sequence continues at coordinate 374,819 of JZKD02S1675416.1, forward strand.
TTTGTATCGACACCTATTTCTTCTTTTATGTGCTCCCCCCTGTAGTTGGTTCTTGTGTGACAAGCACAAGGATTATTGGTACTGGTTCTTGTGTAACAGTACCAATGTTGTCCTTAGAGCTTTGTATTTTTTTATTTTTTTTTTGTGGCTTTTGTAGCAAGGGTGGCTCTCTAAAGTACTACTAAGGATGGAAACATTCTGCAATGTTCATAGCACATGGTTAAACGTTTGAGAATGAAGGAGGTGTGCTAGAGAAGATTAGCAATGGGCAAATAGCGAAAACCTTTATTGGATTGGTAGCAACAAGCTCAACTTATTCAACAACTATTGAAACTAGAGAGGTAGCTTGGCATTGTAAGTGAGCCAAATTACTTTATTGGGTGGATCAGTGTTAATGATTGCAGCTATGTGAGACATTCTCCAGCTTACAAACCTGTGACGTGTGGATCATTACAACTATGTGAAGTCTTTCTCTCAACTTACAAACTTGAGAGAAAGCCCCTAAGAAGGGTGCATGGTTCATGCCTGAGACAGAGCTGGGAACGTAGAGATGACCTCCTCCATTCAGAGAGTTGAGAAGAACTCCAGATGATTATCCAGTGGAAAAGCGATCTGTTGAGTTAGGACGTGCCTGTGGTTGAGTACAAGGTGAACGTGTGAAATCCCAAAGTGCTGGGTGCATCGTCATGAGAACATAAATGAAGATGATGTATTAGCCTCCTCTGAGCAGCAGAGTTGACAAGAAGACTCCAGATGATTCTCCTGTCAGTGGCAGTGGGAAAGAAGATCTGTAGAGTGGACGTGCATGTGGACGAGCACAGGTGAACGTATGAAGACCTGGTTCTTCTGTGTAATGCAGTGAATCAGAGCTATGCCATCCCTATGGATGTGCCCCTAGTGGATGAGCACTAGTGGGTGTATCAGATCCTTTGCTATACACTGTTCAAGAGTCAGACCTACCTGTAACCTTAATTGTTATGTAAAGGGTACAGGTCGGCCCCACCTTAATATGTTTAATATTAATTATTATAATAATAATAATAAATTTATTATGCCTTAGAGAGGTCAGCCCTGTTGTGCCAATAGACACTTTAGTTGATAGGACAAGTCTAATATAAGTAAAGGGAAATCTTCCTTTGTAGAAACACATCTATCTTGTGAGTTTGGAAAATTCGGCAAGTACACTTCTTTGGCAAAAGGTGCGCACCTCTCTTGGGCGCTAGAGTTCTAGGGTTTTAGCACCCTCTTGTGTGCTAGGTCTTTCTTGGTGGCAAAGGTCTTTCTCTTGAAGATTATAACAAAGGATTTGGCTAGGTTTTATTCCCTTGTTGAGAAGGGTTTCCCAGGATACATTTTGTGTTCTTGTGCATGTCCCTTCTTCTTGTGATCTTGGTTGCTGCAACATTTATGGTTATGGTTAAATGTTAAAACGGAATGAACTTCATGCTTAACCTAATGCTTTTGAAAAATCAACAGTCAGGAGTGGGCAGAGCAGGAAGTTATGGAGGTCTTGTGGAGGAAGGAAGTGGGTTGAAGTCGTGATGTTATAGTAGTGGTCACATGAATGATATTCCGAGGAAATTGTTGGCTTTCAAAGCTAACCACATAGGAAAAGAAAACTTTATTAACTTCAGCAGGAAATTAGCTTTGAGTTGGGAAGAAGAAAATGCATGGGCATACCATGGTGTTGTTGAAAGAGTATGATGAACATTAGGTCTTTGTAGTAGTGGCATTGTTGTTGTAGCAATGGGACTTGACTTCTATATTACGGGTCTTTAGTTTGAAAATCAGTTCTTCAATTGTCTTATTCTTCGTCCATCTGAAAAGTCTTGATGTTGGTGTTGGTCGATAACTGGAACAAACTTTAGACATAGCTCATTCAAGAACTCAACATTACATGATAGAGCACTTGTGTTCATGTCTTGGTGACATGCCCATTTCATGAAAGTTTGTCTTTGAAAATCACTCATTTGTAGATTGACCTCCATGATCCTTCTTTGACCTGCAAAAACTCGCATTTTTCCTGCAACACAATGTGAGATTATGGACAAAAATAGATATGATGACTTTCTTCCTCCAATAAACATCAAAATGATTGCATATAAAACAAATCTCTTAAAGGATTCATTGAAAAAATTTCATTGTTACTTGTTGAGGAGTGGTGCATGTTGCCGCCTTATACACACCTGGGCTATCATGGAAGAAATCTTCAATCCACGTGGTGTTTCCTTCGGGGCAAGTTTCGAGTCAAGGTGTTGTCACCTGATCCTCAACTCCTCCGTCTAGGCCAACTCCTAGTGAAGCCAAGGGGGGTAGTCCCTATGAAAAGTAATCTAAGGATTTTACTCTACTGAAACTGAAAAGAAAAACTATTATAGGAGTTTATTTGGAAACACAAGATAAAAATAGCAGCATAAATTAATCAAAGGATACAACCTGTGAAAAACCCATACACATTAATCATTCACCACATAACTTTAAATCAATAGATAAGATGACAAGAAATAAAAAAGATAGACCAATGCCAGATAAAAGTAAATGTGATGTGATGAATGTGCCACGTTAATTTTATATTGAGGATTTTATTTAAGGGATTTGGCATATTAAAAAGTCTTTGAAACCGTGAAGTGGGGATTGAAGTTGGGGTCCCCACTCTTTGTGTGCAAAAGTGAATGTGGCCTCTTTGTTTGTTATTGCCAATCTTAAATACTACCGATCGGGTGTGTTGTAGGTCCAACGGGGAGAGAAGCTCGATCTCAAAGTTTCCCCCTGACTTAACACACTCCACCCAGGGTAGAGGTCTTATTAGATGAATAACACAACAAAGAGATTTCCCTAATTAAACTAGCATGCATTGCTCAAACTGTTTCTGGGTCCCCAAAGCCACTTGAGCGTAGCAGTAGGATTGCATACATGGATTGAGCAATTCGGGTTTATTCCAATATTTGCAAAAAAGGAAACTAGCAAATAATATTCTATGAAAGCAAACCTAAAACTTTGTAGTTGATTTTAGGACTTCAATTTAGTGATTGTGAGTTGATTTTATCTTTTTATGCAAAGCTAACACTAACAAAATAAGAAAAGACACAGGAAGCAACCCCGAAGAAAGAAAGGAAAAACAACATAGGTTTCCCCCTAGGGGCAGGGGAAACGAAGAGAGACGAGCTTTGTGGCTCGCAAACTTTATTACAACTCTACACTACTTTCTTTTTGGATGCACTTGATCTTTATAATGCGAGATCAAGGCTTACAATGCTTTTTTTAAGTCAAAAAATGGACTAGGGGGGTCTTGAAAGAGGTTTAAACTTTGAAACTTGGGCGGAGCCTCCCCTTGTACCTGTTACTTCTACGTGAAAACAACAAGTTATTAGCAAGAAATATGGCCAAAAATGTAGAAAATCCAGGTCCTATCAGCAAGACTTCTTGGTCTGTCTTTGACCAAGCTAAGTCACTAAGTTTCTGCTGTCATAAAATGTTTTATTGCTGTTTTATAACAGCCATC
>JZKD02S1675416.1:390181-426705 GCA_000966675.3 Picea glauca
AAGGAATCCAAAATGTTGGAAACCCATTTAGGGTTGTGGTTACAAGCTCTTTGTCACTAATGACATCTTCAATAGCTGCAAGCTGATCTCTGATCTGAGAAACTCTCATAAGATAGGATGTGACAGATCCTGAGTTTTCCATCTTCATATTACGAAGTTGATTTCTTAAGGAAAGATTCTGGCTAATGTCTTTGCTTTCATATAACCTGTTTAGTGCTTCATACATTTGCCTTGCTGTCTGTAGTTCGGAAATATGAGAGATCAAGTGATCCTTTACTGAATCTGACACAATTCTCTTTGCTTTCTTTTCATTCTTCTTATACTTGGTCTTTTGGTCTTCTTCATCTGGTTCTAGTACACCCACTGTAACATGTTCTAGAAGATCATTCTCGTCTAGAATCATTTGCAACCTATGCTTCCAAGATCTGAAGTTTCTAGATCCTTCTAGCCTGTCTTCTACCCTCATGTTGGTAGCCATTCTTTCTTGTAGAAGAAACCCTAGCCCTCCAGGCTATAGAAATAATAGAAAAATCAAATTTCTTGGATCTGAAAACTGAACTCACCAAAAGATGTGCTAGACTGAGGCGAGTAGCCTGGTGTGTTTATATTTCAGAAAATCCAACTTTTACCCCTCCAAACTTGATCTGTGGATTTTTGGATTGGTGCTTCTGGTTTTCTGGTACTTTTGGAACTTTGGTTTTCTAGAACTTTTGGTACTTTGTGAAAACTAGGGTTTCACTTTCCGGGAGATCTAGCCACTGAAAAGGTGCAATGAAGATGCCAAAGTGATCCTTGAGGAAAGGCACACTTTTCTAGATGGTTTTGGGGATGAAATTCTTCTTCAATAAAAAGCCCTAATTTTCTTGTACGACAACAGTGACATTTCTCTTTTTCCTGTGAAAGATGCTCTCTTCAGCTTAGCTCTGATACCATGTTAAAGTTTCTGCTATTATTAGGTTACTTTCAATTTACTAGACAACAATAGCATAGATAGGATCACTGAGAGAAACACAATCACAAGAGTACACGACATTTATCCTGGGAAACCCTCATGGGGAAGAAAACCTAGCAAAACTTCCTTAATATAGATAGCCAATACAATGCCAAGACAATGAACCAAACAACACATAAATTCCTCTCCCAATGATGTGCCTTTCTCTTTCTTCCTTCTTCCGGCAGCTTCCTTCAATACTTGCGCATTAGATGAGTGAGTTGAGTGTGTGTCTAAATGAGGCGTTGACCTCTCTTATTTATACAATCTGGCAGGTGTGAACAAAAGTGTCTTTTCATTGGCAGGGCCGACTTCTCATTCTGCCTATTACAATTAGGGTTTGACCAATCCGCAAAAGGTGATTTGGTCAATTACAATGCCCGACATGATCAATCCACAAAAGGGGATTGATGTAATCAATATATTTTATGTTTATCCACAAAAGGGGATAAGAATATTCTTTGCAGTTACACAATATTTTAACACCTGTGAGCAGGCCCTGTCCCACAGGTAGGCCTATGTTCACACCTTCTAATTCACCACCAACACACAAGTAATTTGACACTCAAAACATAACATTAGTCTATATATTAAAAGTCTGAAACTGGAGCTCTCGGCTCTCACAATTCACACTAGTTTGGCACACACTAATATCACTGCAAAATGACGTGTAAATATGATTCCCAATTATTTGGTGTCACTCTACACTCTTTCATTTAATTTGTCAACCCAGGGTTCAATTTATACTTGCGAGGCGCCCGGTGCAGTATACATAGAAGAAAACTTTCACCAAGCTATTGGAAAAGACCAACTAAACTAAACTATGCATAAATCAAAGGAAAGCATAAAAAGACGAAGTCATCGTACTGTAACCCCCAGCCCAGCTGGTGGTACCTCTTAGGGTAAGATCTCTGATCTCTCATAACCTTATGCCCTCGTGTGTTCACCTAATGGGGTCATAGATAAAGTGGTTTTGTAGCACACCAAAGCAAAGCAAAGAAAACTATCTATTTCACTTTAACTCACACGTTAAAATATTAGAAATGAAACTATTACTTGGTTAATATGCCAGGACTAGATTAACAAGTCATATAATTCCCCAATTTACAACTTTGTAAATGATATTCCAGATACTGTTACAGATAAGGAATGCAAGCACATATTTGACATATAGTATTAATATAAGCAAAGACTGATCAGGAAATTAATGATCTGCATAAATCTGAGTCCTAGCACATCCTACTCATCATTCCGCAGCTTGACACAAGTGGCCATTGTGCAGCATGTGTCTATTCTGCAGCTTAAATTTTGAAACAGAAGTAAATTAATGCAGATTTAAACCAAGGAAATGAACTAACAGATATATGACAAACAATACTAGCATATATATATACAACAAAGGACCGTACCTGTGAGTGGGCCCCATCCCACATGTAGGCCTATGTTCACGCCTTCTAATTCACCACCAACACACAAGTAATTTGACACTCAAGCATAACAACAGTCTATATATTAAAAGTTTGAAACTGGAGCTCTCGACTCTTACAATTCATATTAGTCTGGCACACACTAATATCTCTCCCTAAGACTACCTCCGCTCATGAGAGCGCACACATATATATATACAAGAGAATGACTTCAATAGCTTTAAGTATACCTCCAGAGGGGGATAGGGTATGTATACCTCCGTAGACTTTACCAATCAAATTGCTGGGCGAAGGGGGTCTCATACACCAATTTGGTGTCTAGCTTGGCCGTGACCTTAAAAAATATATTATTATAGAGCGACAATCCTCCTAATATGCTGGGAAACAGTTTGGAACAACTTTGATGCCTTTGATCTCATGATTTGTCCAGCTCCACAGACCTGATGTTTCAGCCAATGAATTATCCATCATTTCCAGATTCCATGGCTTATTAGTTAGATGTCTCGTGCCTATGTACCCGTTCCTATTTTTAGATTGTCACGTGCTTATACTGAAGGTATGAGATGTTGAATATTAAATTGGGCATATGCTGAAGATTCCTGCTGATATAATAGCATTGGAGCTGATATATTTAAGTGCTAATATATATTAAATGTTGATATATATTAGCAATATATTGAATTTTGATATATCTTCTCAAAATACCTTTGTGCTGAAATAGTAATCCTTCATATTTCATTTAGAGGAACCTGGAATACTTGCATTTTATGATCACGGTCAGCTTAACCTATTGTGAACACATATATATTTAAGCGGTTCTAAGCTGCTACAGGCCTGATTCTGTAGCAGGCGGCTACAGGGATTCTGCGGGAGGCTGGTTTGAAAACATAAGGACCCAACAATTATAGAATCCATCACAATGACTTAAGTATGTGAACCTTTAAAGGAGAATGCTATAACAACTTGTCCACATTTGAGCCGTCACTTCAAAAGTAAATACAGAAAACGTTACTTTCCCTAATGTTAATCAGAAATACAATGAAATATTAAGAAATGCAATTGGAAAACATCTTGAGCCTAAATCCCGCATATGGACATTAAAATGGATAAGACAGGGTTATATGTAAATGATAAAGGGTTAAAAGGAAGGAAAAGAAGATGTCAAATGATGGTAATTTTGTGGCTCATCGGCATACCCTAGGGAGTAAGAGGATTTACACCCGTAGGGATCTAGTTGATCCAACTTGTGCTTTAAAGACTCCATTCACCCAATTTTAAAGGCACTAATCTAAATATTTTGCATTGGAGAAATAAAATAGTGCATTGGGAAACATGAATTTTTGCATTTTCAATTTTCCGCAATTTGGGTTTTGTTCATTGTGCCTAGTGCAACTCTTAGCCAGTAGGGCGTCCCCTCTAAAGGGATATTGCTTGCTGCTGTTATAAAACTTCATCTACAGCCATTAGGGCTTCAGAAACCCTAACACTCTTTCATTTATAACTTGCTTTTCAACCGTCAGAATTTGCCAAGAGTTTGCCACATTTATCTACTTGGTCTAGCGCAACTTTTGGGTGGATTCTTTGCGAGTTTTGGTGGTTGGATTTACTGCTGTAACTATTAGTTTGCTACAGCCATAAGCCTGCAAAATATCTCTGCAAACACCTTTTATTACAGCCTTGTTTCATTGCTAAAGTCTTGTGCTTTCATTCTTGAGTATCACTAGTGTTTATCCAACTTATCTCTAGCATCTTTCAGTGGACTTTTAGCAATTGTTTGGCAGCTTTAATAATTATTTTTTTGCCGATATACATTGTTGTTTACTTCTGCAATTAGGGACAGCAAGCTTAACTTGCTTGTCCACCTAACATTATACATATATGAGGTTGCTCTTGTGTCTCGGGCAGGTACAACACTCTTTACAGTTGTTCTTATCTCTTGGAAACCATTGGCTACCACTTAGACACTTTCCCAAGACTCTCCGCATCTTCTGCCTTGACCTATAGGGGAAACTTCTTTCATCACTTTACTTTTCATCTCATTCCCCCCAGGGTACCGGAATTCCCCCCCTTGAGGTGATTCTATCATCTCTAAAGTGACGGGAATACCTCCCTAAAGTGACAATGGGTAGGTTTTCTCAAAGTTGTTGCCATTTGTGGTTGGGTCGGGCTTTTCCCAACCTACAACTTGTGCAATAACAGAGCCAAACCTGCAATCAATGGTTGAGATTAAATCTCAAAAATGACTGGAGTCTCCCAAGTCACTTAATGTTATAAAAGTCATTTGACTTAAGTGAAATAAAGTCACTTTGACTTTAGAACATAAAGTAAAGTGGTGAGGGTCAAATATTTCCCCCTTTGAGTTAGGCACTCAATAAGTCAAGGGGACCACTTTCCAAGGTACCCAAATCTCAACATGAGTATGGAGTTGTGTAGTGTCAAGGAGAGCGATACATAGCATATCCTCACTATTTTTAGTACTGTCCTTGTTTTTGCATCTTGTTCTTTACACAGGGCCCAACAAAATGCATACATGAGAAAGAAGGTAGTCATTTCAAACAGAGAAGATAAAGCATGCACCAACTGAGACACTGCAATTTAACTTGTACTACCAATACGTTTGCTAATGATCAAGCATCTAGCCATATTCTAGACACACATATAGATGCACCCAATAATGATTGAAATTTTTATCTGTCTGTGCTGCTTGAATTGTGTTATCCATCTTTATATCTGACCGGTTTTACAGAAAGAATCTTTCTTTCTACCTCAGTTTTTTCTGTTAATGGCTCATATAATTGGGAATCTAATCCATATTAAACATTTTATGCTTTCTTTACGTGATATAGAAATTGCATATCTTCTTTCAACACCAATCTAGATGACACTTGCACGAGCTGCTTACAAGAAAGCTGAAAAATTAAAATCATGCATTTGTTCTGAAGTCGTATATTGAACTATACGCTAAAAAGGAAGCCAGATTAATAGTAAGTTTTAACATGTGAAATTAGTAACAGAAAATTTTTGAAATGCATCATAGCTTTCCAAATAAAACTACTAGTGCTTGGTTTTTGCTGTAGGTTGAATTATCATCATTCTGTGTCCATTGTATCGTATGATTTACATTATATACTTAATTTTTGGATTGGTGTTATAGGAGATAAGTGCACCTCCAAATTTTCGGGGACGCTACGAGGACTTGGATATATATCCAGCACCCCTTCATCGTTGCTAGATTCTACTTTTACTGTAAATTGAGATCAATTTCTGATTTTGAATACAACATTGCCAGAACATCTGTTCCATTTGAGATCCACTACCATAAGGTTTGCAAATTATTGTCATTTTCCAGACTGACATTCCATATTATCTATATGGTTGTTAGTTTTTTACTGAATATCACAGCTGAAACAATTATGAATGCCATTTTGTTTCAACAGGTAGTCCTGCTGGGAAATCTTTCATAAACCATGAATCTCTTGGAGCTGCATCTTGGCTTCACTTTCCTAAAATAGAAGGGATAGACAGCTTGCATGGAAAGTAAATCATTTCTTTTGTGGAAATGCAGTTAGCACATATCCCTTTGTTTTGTTCTTCCTTTTCCCAGTTCAGATTTCAAAAGCCAGCATTTGATCTCAATATCTCCATTTCTTGACAGTTGGAGAAATAATATCCTGGGGTTTTCCTGAACCGTTCAGAGGGATGTTTGCATTTCCGAGTGTTTGCTACACATGCTTACAGATAGTTACAAAGCAATTACGTAGGAAAGATCTAATCTCGTCGAGCTTCAGCATACCAATGATACATGGAACACTTTCCTGATTAATTTCGGAGTAGAGTTGGTCAACATTGTTTTTTGGAGATAAACTTCCTCAGTTATTTGCACTACCAATACAAGGTATTGAAGATTTATTACTTCTGGTAAAGACTGATGTTCCATTCTTATGGCTGTATAAATAACTGTTCTCACTTATCTCCAATTTCAATTCACAGAGAGAAGTTGAATTTGCAGTGTGCAAAGCAATCTATGCAGTTATTGGTATGTTTTTCTGTGCAGACAATGGAAAGCATGATACAAACAACATGAAAGAATAACTCTTTCTTATTGAATGAATTAAAGGCAATTCTTTTATATAAAGAGATGTAAATGTTTTGGAGCATGGGATTCCCTTGACCACAGGCAGATTCATCCTACAAAAGAAAATGAACAAACTAATGTACGTTACAAAGCTAGGCAGAGCTACAACTGGATAGCATATGCTGGACGATTTGACAAGCATTAATACTGTGCAAGCACGCTTTGAGAATTGCATAAATATCAATGTTTTACATTTCTGTTTTCAGACTGAAAGGAAAGGGTCTCAGATTGTGGTTACAGATATATCAAACTTTCACAAAAGCCTTCACTTATGTAATGATACTGCTGTTTAGGATTTTTCATCACCTGCTTACACTCTTGATACAAAAATAAGACTTAAAAAACAAAACTAATGGAATCTACCATAATTTACAATAATCTCTCAAAACTACATCATCATATGCATGTAACATTAACTTGACAAGAAATAGCTTGCATATCCACTAGAATCCACATAAGACGATCTGATAGTCATTCAGAATAAATGCTGGCTTGACATCCTGCCCGGTCAAATCAATTATTATTCTCGTAAGTTAATAATCTCCAATTTCCATGCCATCGTAGACCTAGTCAGATGATGGTGATTGTTGTTGACTCATGAGGAATCTGATATCTGAATAGCAAGTTTATTTTTATAAGGTGAACCGAGCATTAGAAACTTATAAACCCCTTTGATCAACATTATGGGAGAATGTCCCTAACCCACTATCTGTTCCTTACACAGACTCATATTGAACCCAACCAATTAGGTTTGAACCCTAGCATGGAGTTATGCTTGAGCCCTGAGTTTCACCAACTCAAATTTTGAAAAGAAAGTGTGAAAAAACAATTAATTCCCTACCCGAAGTCTTCCCTCCACAGATAGTTTTCTACTCTAAGTGGCACTTTTTGAGATGTTATATTCACTCTCTTATTGTTTAGTTTTGAGTTGGTGAGGCTCATGGCTAAAATGCAATTCCATGTTTATTTGGAATCCACATTTTTGCCATGGCTTGGGAGGTCTACATTGATACTCATGAATTTTTTCTATCATTGTGGTCTATTTGCTTGATTTTGCTTCTATTGGTTCTGTCAAGAGGCACTTTTTGTGGCACAATATGAAGGAGATGTGTAATTTCATGCTCAACATGGAGTTGACACGTTATTTAAAAAAAGTAAAATATCAATAGCAAAAAGAAAAAAATCAATGCCAACATTAAGTTAAAAAACAAAATAATTTCAACGTGGGCTCTGTGTTATATATATATATATAGTGTTTGTAGGTAAAGAAATTCAAAACAAATTTAGTAAATAGTTTCAATGTATATATGTAGTTTCATGATAATTGTTTGAATGTATATAGGGAATTTGCTTCGCAGAACAAATCAGAAAAACTAATAAATCTTGAATCCCTCACTTGTGCTTCTACTGAAAACATATGATAATAAGCTAAAACTATACAAAGGCAAAATTCAATCTATTTTTTTATGTGAAAAAATCAAACTGTAAAAACATTTATATTTATAACAGTAAAAGTATTTGTATATTTATGGGGTGGTTGGGAGGAATCATTGTTGTCCTCCCCACCCAGGTTCAATTCTCACAAGTGACATGTTGAGCTCATAATTAGTATATTGTTGTAATGGCTTCGAGCCTCCTTGTTGACTGACCTTGTGCTTTGAATATTCTAGGGTTTATTGTGGATACCATCCTCGAAATTGTTGGAGTTTAATATTGTTTAATTACATTCAGTTTCTTTACAAATTTACATGAACTAAAGCATAAACCATGAACAATAGAAACAATAATAACCAAGATCACAAGAAGAATAACCATGAATAGAGACAAGTATAATAGAAAATGCTAAGACAAAATGATTATAATAGATTGATATATTATTACAATGATGAGAGTTCCATATATACAAAACATATGGTGACCATCCATGAAAGGATGTGTCCCTTGGATTTTTTATATATATATATGAAAGAACGTATTCTCGATGTTGTCCAAACATCAAAATAAATGAGGGGAACTATTCAAGGGTTTTCCCTGGGCAATGTAACCTGGAAAACAAAACAATTTGATGTGCAACCAATCCTATTATCAAATATTTTCCTAACTCAAAGAAATTAAATAGCATATGAGAGACGTCCTAGAAGTACTCTTATCAAAGTTGTTATTAGAGATATATTAAAGTAAAGCCAAGGAAAGAAAATATCAAGTTACACAACTCCAAGGTGCAACCATGACGTTGGATGAAGTGACAACATCGATCATAATTGATGTTGAGCTTATTCTTTCTGGAACTTAGGAAGAAGTTCGGCATCTATGGAGATGAATAGAATGGGACTTAAGCACATTAATAGGAGCACCAAAGAATTATATGGAGGAAGATTAAACTAATGAAGAAGCAAGCAAGTGGAGTGTCTCGAGTGAGAAAAGAGCGAAATTTGACAAAGGTTTGCACCTCGAGAATTGGATCCCTTTTGGTGCTTGATAGATCCAAAGTTAATATGGATCTATGTTGGTCTCAATAAACCATGGTGCTCTCCAAAGGGTCCTAAAAATGATACAACAAAGCTACTCAATGGCAATGATAGGTGAATTGTAAAAGTCCACAAGTATACGTTGCATGCCTTGAAGAGAGAGTGGGCCCTACTTGTATGGGCATCTATTGATTTTTTTTATTGTGGATGAAAAAGAGGGTTCTGTATCCACTTGTCCCCCCTTGCCAATCCTACCAATTGTTGAACATATGCTTATACTGATTGGGGGGGGGAGGGGTGAATCAATATAAGATACTTTTTACTTTAAATGAGCATTCATCAATCATTCGTTAACTCTAAAACAATAAATGCATGTAAACTCAAATCATAGTACACAGATTTTAATTTGGAAACCCTCGTGGAAGAAAACAACAAAAACTTATATTTATAAATGTTTGTAGGCACCAACCTACTAGAGATACCAATCTCTTCAGCTGAGCGCCAACTCAGTAAGATATTGTGTAAGCACCAACCTACTAGAGACACTAATTTCTTCCACTAAGCACGAACCCAACAAGATATTGTGTAGGCACCAATATTTTCAGTTGAGCACCAACTCAGTAAGACCTGCATAGGCACCAATCTAAGATCTTCATACATAGAATATTACTAACTTCACCTCCATGCTTTATAATTCATGCATTTTAGAGCATCATCATACCCTGAACTTTCATGCTACAATGCCTCTCCTTGCTTCATACCCCAGACATAACTTCAGACCTTAGTCATATTTAGCCTTCATGCCCTAGCGAACTTCATAACACCATTCCCAAAATATAATTCAGACTGCATAAACATAACCTTAAAACAATGTACTTTGAAGCATCATAGACCTTAGTCCTTGATAGCTCACCCTTAAAAATCCAAGAAAACTCTTCTTGTGCACCTTTAGACTGCAAGAATACTCCTCAGCTCCTCTTGTGCACCTTAGATTTCTTTTGCACACTTGTACTTGCTCTTTTTTCTTTGATTCTCTTCAAATGTGCATATTTATCTTGTATTTATAGTGTTTTTGCATTCACTTATGGGGTCGACTTGTAAAACTGGTTGGGTCGATATGTACTTTCTAGCTATATTCACCTGATATAATCTTTCATATCTCCTTATTCCTATGGAGTTAGAGAGAGCGTCATATGTTGTTGGAAAGGTCTTAGAATAATATTTTCAACCATATATATTGTGCTCTGATTTGAGCTAGGTCTTTAGAGTAAAAAGGCCTTCAAAGATAGAGTATTCAAACTTAGCATAAAAAACCCTAAAGCAATATTTCCAGCAATCTCCATCTTGCAATATTTATCTTGGATATATGTAGTCTCGCCCCGTCTTTGACATCAATGACAATGATATTTCCAACACCAATACCACAATCTTGCTTTGAGACTTTAAGACTTTGGAAATTAAGGATATGAATGTTGGTGGACAAGGTCGTATGCGGATTTGTGAGAAGGGAAAACCTAGACTAGTATAGGACATATATGAAATTAGGAAGTGGGAGATTAGGGATACAAAAGAATGAGTTTGTATTGTCTATCATTTTTCTAACAATATTGTTCCCATTGTCACAAAGATGGATATAGGGAAGGTTGCTTGGCATTTCTTGATTAAAGTTTGAATGAGAAAAAGGACATGAGAAGAAGCCTTCATTAAGGAAGAAATTCCGCAAGCTGAAGATTGCAAGGATCATAAAGTTTAGGAGATTACATGCCTAGATTCAGTGCCCTCACGGTAGATTATTCCCTTCTGGTACAACAATGTTCGATGATGATACCATGATTGCCTTTCTTGCAAATATACATGCTTTCTATGAAGGGATTGTGTTGGTTTTGGGATCAAGGGAAAATTGAACTTCAAGTAAGTATAGTCTACACTTGTTTAGGAAGAAACAAGGATTAAGGATGATGGGTTAACTCCACAAACAATAATTCTTTGTCGACTTTGTTCTCAACAAATAGAAAGTGTAAAGGGCATTAGCAAAAAATAGACTTCTAGATTGAAGATTCCAAAGGAAAGAAGGTAAAATGTTTTCATTAGCATGAAGAAGGGCACATTAAAAACCATTGTCTAGATTTATTGCAAATAAGAAAGTAAAGTTGGATCTAGCTAGACCTTTTTCAAAATAATTGTTTTTGGCAATGTCAATGGAAGCAAGAGTTTTTAGACATTGATATTTGGACTTGGGGGGGCACTGGTGTATGAATTTAAATCAAACTTATTTTGTACAATATGAGTTGGTTCCTACAAGGAGATTGGCGGTTTTTGGAGGTGGAGAAGAGCATGAAGTTGTAGGCAATGGCATTTTCTCAATGACAATGTCAGAGGATATTTGCAAAGAGAAGTGTAAAATCTTACATTTTCCTACAGTGATTGAGAATTTGTTGACTGTGCGTTGAGTTACGCATCTTGGTTTGTTTATAAAATTTGATGCAATTTGTTGCAAGATTTAACACTACAATGTGAAGGTGATTGCAATAGCAATGAGAGAGGGTAACTTGTATAAGTTATGTGCAAAGGTGTGAGAAGTGGCCTTGTAAGATCCTGTAAAGGTTGATGATGCAATGATTTTTCATCACTAACTTGGCCATGTTGGTGCATGAACATTGGAGGTGTTGATGAAAGGTATGTTGGTTGAAGACTTGAAGCTACAAGTCTTTGTGTCGTGTGGCATTTGTGAAGGATGCATTTTTTGTAAGTAGCATCGGTTTCTTTTCACAAAGAAAGGTGTCTTGAGAGCCCAAGAGGAATCAAAAGTTGTCCAAACTAATATTTGTCAACCAGTGGAAATCTTGTCACCTAATGAAGCTATGTATTTTTTCACATTATTCATAATTTGTCAAGTGTTTTATTTGATGATGCAGTCACTTTTCATCACTGAATTGGCCATGTTGGTGCACAAACAGTATGTTGGAAATATTGTTGTCATTGATGTCAAAGACAGGGGGAGACTACAGATGCCCAAGATAAGGATTGCAAGATGGAGATGGTTGGAAATATTGTTTTTGGATTTTTTTTGCTAAGTTTGGATACCCTACTTTGAAGGCCTTTTTACTCTGAAGACCTAGCTCAAATGGGAGCATAGGATATATGGTTGAAAAGATTATTCTGAGATCTTTCCAATGGTATATGGCACTTCCTATAACTCCATAGGAATGAAGAGATATGAAATATTATGTCAGGTCAACCCAGCTAGAAAGTACAGGTCGGCCCAACCAGTTTTACAAGTCGACCCGATAAGTGAACGCATAAACATTATAAATATATGATAGATGTGCACATTTGAATACATCCAAGCAAGAAGAACAACTACAAGTGTGTAGAACAGATTTGAGGTGCACAAGAGGATCTGGGGAATATTCTTGGTGTCTAAAGTTGTGCAAGAAGATTTTTCTTGGAGTTTTAAGGGTGTCCTATGAAGAAGGTCTATGATGCTACAAAGTACGTTGTTTTGAGTTTGTGATATTGCAGTCTGGAATTATATTTTGGGAATGATGTTATAAGGTTTGTTAGGGCATGGAGGCTAAATATGACTAGGGTTTGAAGTTATGTTTGGTGTATGAAGCAAGGAGAGTCATTGGAGTATGAAAGTTAAGGTATTGATGATGTTATGAAATGCATGCAGGTGAAGTCAGAAGTACTATGTGTATGAAAACCTTATTTGATCCCTAAACGGGTCTTAGTGAGTTGGTTCTCAGTTGAGGAGATTGATGTCTCCCCAAATTAAACTTTGTGTATTGTGATTTGAATTTACATGCATTTGTTGTTTTAAAGTTAATGAATGCTCGTTTAAAGTAAAAAATATCTTAGATTGATTAACCGCCCCCCCACCCTCTTAGTATAAGCATAAATTCAACACATTAGAGGTGTTGGTGAAAAGGATGTTAGTTAAAGACTTGAACCTGCAAGTGTCTATGTCATTTGGGAATGATGCAGTTTTAAGAAGTAGCATCAGTTTTGTTTCACACAAAGATGTGTCCTGACAACCCAAGAGAAATTGGAAGTTGTCTAAACTAATAATTGTCAACCAATGCAAACCTTGTCAACTAACAAAGCTAAGTATTTTCCAACTTTTATGGGCAAATTTTCAAGTGCTTTATTTGATGATGTAGTGATTTTTCATCAATGACTTGGCAATGTTGGTGCATAAACATTAGAGGTATCGATGAAAGTGATGTGGGTTGAAGACTTGAACCTCCAAGTGTCTGTGTCATTTGGCATTTGTGAAGGATGAATTTTTGGGAAGTAGCATTGGTTTCCTTTCACAAAGAAGTGTCATGATCACACATGAGCATTTGGAGGTTGTCTAAACTAATATTTTTCCACCAATGCAGACCTTGTCAACCAAGAGAGTTAAGTATTTTCTAACTTTAATTGACAATTTTTCAAGTGTTTTATCTATGTCTTGAAACAAAAAATTGAAGCAATAGAAGTTTCCAAGTTGTTTTGAGCCTTTGTTGAAAAGACAGAGGTAATTCATTGAAGAGGTTGAGGTGTGACAAGGGTGGTGAATATGCCTCTAAAACATTCAAGGCATTCTATGAATGGATGACATTAAGATTTAGCATACCATGTTTTATATACCACAATAGAATGGTGTTGCAAAGAGGATGAACAAGACACTCGTGGAGAATCCTTGGTGCATGTTGAAGAATGTTGGTTTCTCAAACACATTTTGGTCTAAGGTATTCACAATAGTAGCATGTGTTCAAACACATGTTTCCCACTACAACATTATAGTCAATGACACCCTATGAGGCATGTAATTGGAAGAATTTGAGCATTATACATTTGAAGGTGTTTGAGTGACTTACTCATCTCCACATGTCAAATGAAAAGCAAAAGTGGATTCCAAAAGAATGAAGTGAAACATAGTCATAAATTATTATGATTTAGGTATATTTATACTCTATGATCTAGTGGACAACAATCTTGTCATGAATAGGGAAGTGATAGTTGATGAAAATGGAATGTTGGTGAAAGAAGTGGGAAATGTGAATATGGCGAATGTTGTTGAGAAGCTGGTTCTGATGTTTGAATTTAGGGGTGATTTAGTTGGTGCGGGTTCTTTTAGAAGAATTGACATTGGTGTGGGGATTTATCCCCCCATATGATATGCAGGTGGAAGAGCATGTTCATTGAGAGGATGCTTGCATTGTAGAGGAGGTACATTTTAAACTTGGAGAACCCGAGGATGGGGAGAATGTTAATCCTAAGCCACCAATAGTTAGGAAATCAACTAAAGTTATGTTAATGATTGTAGCTTCGTGAGACATCCTCCAGGACATGTTCTCCTCTGAGGCTGAGTTGAGTTGACTTGTGAGAGAGCCCATGTGTTGGGTGTGCCCATGAGATGGGTGTGTCGTTCCTCTCTGGACTGAGATGAGACGATGTGTTCCCCTGTGTGGAGTGAGGATGCTCATGAGATGGGTGTGTTGTTCCTCCCTGGATTGAGATGAGACGATGTGTACCCCTGTGTGGGGTGAAGGTGCCCATGTGATGGGTGTGCATCAAACTCTGGACTGAGTTGTTATGACACGTGGTCTCCTACCTTGTGGACTCAGTTGAGTCAGGCTTGAGATGGTTTGAGTAGGACGTCCCTGTGGCTGAGAACAGGTGCACGTGTCACTAGTGGCTAAGCATTAGTGGACGTGTGGATCCCTTGCTATATTGTCTGAGAGTAAGATTTACCTGTAACCCTAAGTGATGTAAAGGGTATAGGTCGACCCCACCATATGTGAAAGATAATTAATGTTTATTGTAATAATTAATTATTTTCTGAGCTATTGATGTCGGCCTAGTTGTGCCAATAGACACCACTTTTGGTATGTTCAGTGTAGTATAAATAAAGGTGATTTCCCCATTGAGGAAACACACAAGTCACTTGTCATTTGGAAATTTCATCAAGTACACTTCTAGGGCTGAAGTGCGCACCTCTCTTGGGTGCAAGTTTCAAGGTTGTAGAGCACCCTCTTGTGTGCATTAGGGTTTCATGGTTGGAGGATCTTCTCTTGAGAATATAGAAAATGATTGTTGGGTTTTTCTCTCTTGTTGAGAAGGGTTTTCCCAGGATATTTCTTGTGTTCTTGTGAATGGTTATTCTTCTTGTGATCTTGGTTATTGCAGCACTTGTGTATGGTATTGTTGCATTTGTTTATGGTTCAAGTACATGCTAAATGAAATAAACCTCATGTTTGAGCCTAGCATAGTAAAAGTTCAACATGGTTTCAGAGCATAGGTATTGAAGAAGCCATTGAATAAGCTTCTAGCAATTGTCCTCTCTCTTCTGCAGAACCGTACGACCATCCTAGGGTTTCCAGAAATCTGTACGACCCTCTCCTTTTTGGGTGTTTCAACACTTAATACTGAAACTTTGGGGATAAAAATTACATAAGGGTGTACGACCTCCCTCAGTGCACCTCTAACAACTCTCAGATTGCAATTCCGAGAGTTTTGGATTTTTGTCCCTAGGGTTTCGCAATTTTCTATAGAAAATTCAGATTTAGGGTTTTACATCTCATTGAAGGAGATTTTCATCTCACAATTGTTCTTTTGACTTTCAAGGCTTATTGTTGGCAGTCATAAGCCCAACGAAACCTAAGATTGCTAGCCTAGCCTAGTCGTTAGGTTTCCTAGCCCAGTTGGTAAGGGTTTGTGAAGAATCCGGAAATATGATGAACATAACTATGATGGAAGATAAGCTTGATGGGTCAAGCAAATACAGTTCCTAGAAGCCAAGACTTCAGAGAGATGAATAAATCAAAGAAGAAGCCTTCTTATTCATTTCAGCACTCTCAGGTATGGTTCCTACTGATAATGATACTTGGTTAATTGATAGTGGTGCCTCCAGGCACATGACCAGATTTAGAGATCATCTGACAGATCTTGTTGAGAAAGAGACCAATCTACATGTACTTGGAGACAATGCCATATATAATGTGAAAGGGGTTGGAACTTCTACTTTCCAACTAGATTATGACATAACTCTTCAGTTAAGTGAGGTACTATATGTACCTGGGATGAAGAGGAACCTTGTCTCCATTTATGCCTTAGAAGACAAAGGCTACAAGGTTACCTTCTCTGAAGGAAAATTTCTTGCATGGCACAAGGAATCACATATAATCTCTGCCAGAGTAATTGGTGTTCAGGAAAATTTCTTATATAGGTTGACTATCTGACCAGTCCAGGCCCTGCTACATGATACTATCAGCTTGAGTGAGCTATGGCATAGGAGACTTGCTCACATTCATTATAGAGCCCTTCCATCTCTAGGTAAAATGGTAACAAGCCTTCCAGAGATACAAATTCAACATAAAGGTGTCTGCAGAGGTTGTGCCCTTGGAAAAAATGTCAAGGGGTCCTTCTTGAGTAGTGACAATAGATCCAAGGAAATCTTGGACTTGATACATTCAAATGTGTGTGGGAAAATGAATGTTTCCTCCTTGAATGGATATTTGTACTATGTACTCTTCATAGATGATCACTCTGGGAAAACTTGGATTTATTTCATGAAGACCAAGGATGGAGTCCTTGCAAGATTTCAAGAATTCAAAGCTCAAGTTGAGAACCTGACTGGAAGAAAGATCAAGGTATTAAGATCAGATAATGGAGGATAATACACCTCCAAGGATTTCAACAACTTCTGTATTGAAGCAGGGATCAAGAGGGAGTACACAGTTCCTTACAACTCTCAGCAAAATGGGGTTGCAAAGAGGAAGAATATAACCATCATTGAGGCAACCAAAGCAATGATACATGATCAAAGACTACCTATGATTCTGTGGGAAAAAGCATGCTTGACAACAATATATGTTCAGAACAAGAGTCCTCACCATATTTTGAAGAACATAATTCTTGATGAAGCCTTCACCAAAGAGAAACCTGAGATTGGACACTTCAGGATATTTGGATGTCCAGTATACTTTCCTGTACCCAAAGAGAAGAAGTTTAAGCTAGACCCTTCAGGCAGAAAGGGTACATTTGTGGGATACAATGAATCTTCGAAGGAATATTGAATCTACATCCTTGGTCAGAGACAGATTAAGGTGAGCAGAGATGTCATCTTTGAGGCTCAGATAGTCATTCGAAGATCTAGAGAATCTCAGATGGAGATTGATAGCGAGTCAGTACCCTCTCCCCATTTAGCAATTTAGAGGGAGACAACGATTGTTCCAGTCGATCCAGTTGTTCTAGTTGCTCGATTTGATGTTCCCATAGACATTGCAGTAGGCCATAAAATACCTTCTTGGGCTCGACAAACTTTGCAAGAGGCAGAGGGCCATGCCGCTCCTCAAGGCACATTCCAAGAGAGCAAGAGACCAAAGAGATTTTCGATCTATTTTTCAGCCATGAGCCACATCATTGATACTGAGTCTTCTTGTCATGGAGAAGCATCAAGACATTTGGTATGGCAAGATGCCATGGTAGAAGAGTATCAGTCCATATTGAAGAATGATGTGTGGAATATTGTTCTTAGACCAGAAGGGAAGTATGTAGTAACTTCCAAGTGGATCTATAGAATCAAGCATGCAGTTGATAGAAGTGTCGAGAAATACAAAGCGAGATTTGTAGCCAGAGGATTCTCACAAGTGGAGGGAATTGACAATGAGGAGACATTTTCTCCAGTAGCTCGATACACCTCCATTTGTACTATCATTGCACTAGTTGCATCCATGGGTTGGAAACTACATCAGATGGATGTAAAGACAACATTTCTTAATGGTGAGATTGAGGAAGAAGTTTACATCGAGAAACCAGAAGGATTCATTATACACGACGATAAATCTCATGTGTGCAGGTTGAAGAAGGCCCAGTATGGACTAAAGCAGGCACCTCATGCTTGGTACGAGAAGATGGATGGAGTATTGATGCGTTTGGGCTTCATCAAAAGTGTTGTTGATCCAAACCTATATTATCGCATTGTTGGTGATGAGTGTCTGATCTTGGTCATGTATGTGGATGATTTATTCCTCATCGGTTCATAAAGGCTTATTGTTGAATGCAAACGAGCATTGAATTCTGAATTCAATATGAAGGACCTGGGTATAATGTGTTGGATTTTCAATGAGCTATGGCTCATCTATTCTCTTTAAATTTTTTGTTTAACTTTTACTTGAACCATAACTACTGCAACAAACCAAGATCGCAAGAATAATAACCATGCACAAGAACACAAGAAGTATCCCGGGAAACTCTTCTCAACAAGGGAAGAAAACCCAACCAATACTTTGTTATATTCCTCAAGAGAAAGACCTCCCACACCATCATCAAACCTAGCACACAAGAGTGTGATGTAATTATCATAATTTCAGACCACAACTTCTGAAATCATGAGATGACACAATGATAAGTGTGTTTCCTCAATGGATATTCACCTTTATTTATATAAGACTTGTCACATCAAATGATGTGTCTATTGGCACAATAGGGCCAACCTCAATAACTCAAAATATAATTAATAATTACCATATTGATTATCTTTTATATTAATTATCTTTTACATTAAGCTGGGGTCGACTTATACAATTAGGGTGACATGTAAGTCTGACTCTTGAAAAATATAGATAGGGATCTTATACACCCACTAGTGCTAATCCACTAGGGGAACATCCATCTGTGCTCAGCTACACGGATGTCTATCTATCTCAATACGCCTCATAGGAGAACCACACTCACTAATGCTCAGCCACTAGGATCACGTTCACATGTGCTCATCCACAAGAACGTCCAACTCAATGGATCTTCTTTCTCAATGTGTCACACAGGAGGGTCATCTAGAGTTCATCATCTCAACTCAGTTGACTCATGGATTGACTAAGCACATTCGTTGCATAACATATATCAGGTCTGGTGTTGACGAGATACATCAATGATCCAATCAGTTGTCAATACAAATGTGGATCAATCTCGTCTGAATCATCATCATTTATTTTTCGTCAAATTCATCACCATCGATGTAGACATGGATTTGCATTCTGTTATACTGAACTTCTTTAATATCCCCAATATATATTTTCCTTGACTCAGGAAAAATCTCATCAGTCCTTTGTCATACTTCTTGTCCCAAGAAGTATTGCATCATACCCATATTCTTCATCTCAAAATTAGAAGTCAAACCTTGCTTGTATCCAACAACAAGGATTCCTAAATAAGTTGTCAAGCTCTCGTCACCAACAATGTAATAATTTAGGTTTGGATCAACAACACTCTTTCTTAAACCCAAACTCATCAGGAATCCATTCATCTGCTTGTACCAAGCACGAGGTGTCTGCTTAAGTCCATACATGGCTTTCTTCAACCTGTACTCATGATATTTTTCGTTGTATATCACGAATCCTTCTGGCTGCTCGATGTAACCTTCTTCCTCAATCTCACCATTGAGAAAGGATGTCTTTACATCCATCTGATGTAGTTTTCAACTCATGGATGATAGTGCAGATGGAAGTGCATTGGGCTACTGGATCAATATGTCTCATCATAGTTCACTCCCTCTGCTTGTGAGAATCCTCTGACTAGAAGGCTCATTTTGTATTTCTCGACACTTTCATTAGCTGCATGTGTTTCTTCCTCTTGCAGATTTTGTCAAGCCCAGACATGCCTATTATGGCCTACTACAATGTCCCTGGGAATATTAACTAGAACAACTAGATCAACTGTATCGATGGCTATCTTCCTATGGAATGTTGAAGAGGAAGAATGATACTATCTCTTTTTCTCAATTAGTTTGACTCCTTTTGAGTCAAGTGATTCCCTCTGAAGTCTGAAGGATAAGCATATTCCTTTGATGTTGACCTGCGTGGAACAAGAAAACAAACAAAAGGAAACAAGACAAGAGTATCTCCTAGAGGAGATTCATGAGTACATCTCTAGAATCAAAACATTTGTTGTCAAAGCTACAACACCTACTTGTAGTGTAGAAACCTTAGAAATGTAGGTTATAGGCATGATAATTTAAAACAATCAAACCCAGAGTCTTCTCTTCCAGGATGTTGTTCCTCTAAATGCACTGAGATCCCTCTTTATCCATGATTGCAACAAGGCTTCCTTCTTTCTGCAAGTACCCTCGTGAAAATGATGCAAATAATATGTACAAGTGCATACCTGAGTGTGTACACCAATGAAGACTCTGCTTGCTTGTCAATGTCATGATGAGCAATGAAATTCCTTTCTTGTTTACCATAGACTAGGAGGCAAATTATGTTGGTGTAGTTTCATGTGGCCACCTCCACATTCTTCCATCCAAGTCACCCAATAGAGTAGCGATAATAAATGTGTGGATGTTCCAAAAATGGTATCATCCAAAACCACATTGTGAACAAACTGTAAGAAGGTTTCCTATAAAAGTGACTGAACTTTCTCATCTGAACTTTCCTTGATCAACTGAAGAGAATGCAACAATTTCTTACAAAGAACCACCATTTGCAAGAGGCACCCAGTATGGGTTATTGCACAATGTTTTGCAAGAGATATCACTTCACTGTACATAGTTTTGTATCTAAACTTTGTTGGAACATGTTTTAAATATCCCTCAAAACCCTTTGTTGGAATATGCCCAGAAATTGCCGCACTGCTTTATTTATAACTGGTTGTAAACTTACTCAAAGAAGTTTGTAAATATGCAAAAGGGTTGTAAGACTATTGTCATATGAATCAGGCTTTAAAACCTTTAAAAAAATGAACCTGTAGCTGAAATGCCTCTGACCAGTATGTAGCACATACCATGTTGTGTTTTGTCCCCATTAAAAGAATCAAAGGTGAGCCTTAGATCTACGTTCTGGTTACTATGAAGGTACCTTGTTTGCAAAACTGATGATGCCTTTTAAGAAAATAATTTCTATCACAGAATACTTCATGTTCAATCTCCAAAAGAATACGCTTATGTTGTAATGAATCCTTGAAGTAATGCCTTGAGATTGGCAATGACAGTGGCATAGATAGATCTGAGTTTTGTTGTGGCATATTTTAGAGGCATGTGGCCAATTTTTAAAATGTTTACCACCAAATTTTGGGGTCCAACCCACTCTTAAAAATGTTTACCACAGAATTTTAGGCAGTCGTCCTTCCTCATAGAGCTCAGCCTAAACTAGCAGGCCTGTGGCCATCTTCAAAACTTTGCCACATAAATTTGTTAGGTCCAGCCCCTTCAATTTTTACCAGATAGTTTGAGGATAGGTTTTCCTTCTTCCTTCATACCATAGGGACCTTTCTTCTTGGCTGCAACATCCTTAGAGGCCTACAACCATCCTCTTCTCTACCACAAAAAATTAAGTGAGGTCTGACCTCAACCTTTACAATGAAATTAAGAGGGGTCTGCCTCATCATCTACCACATAATTTTAAAGAGAGGTTTGGCCCTCTTCTCTTTACACGTACAACCAAATTTCGACAGCCCTTTACCTCCAAATTTAATGTGCAATGATCTTCTTCAAGCCTACTCTCATACAATGTTGGATTTTCAATGAGCTATGGCTCATGTATTCTCTTTAAATTTTTTGTTTAACTTTTACTTGAACCATAACTACTGCATCAAACCAAAATCATAAGAAGAATAACCATGCAAGAGAACACAAGAAGTGTCCTAGGAAACCCTTCGCAACAAGGGAATAAAACCTAGCCAATCCTTTGCTATATTCCTCAAGAGAAAGACCTCCCACACCATCACCAAACCTAGCACACAAGAGGGTGTTGTAATTCTCATAATTTCAGACCACAACTTCTAAAATCATGAGATGAAACAATGATAAGTGTGTTTCCTCAATGGGGATTCACCTTTATTTATATAAGACTTGTCACATCAAATGATGTGTCTATTGGCACAATAGGGCCGACCTCAATAACTCAAAATATAATTAACAATTACCATATTAATTATATTTTATATTAATTATCCTTTACATTAATTATCTTTTACATTAAGGTGGGGCCAACATGTACCCTTTACATAACAATTAGGGTTACAAGTAAGTTTGACTCTTGAACAATATAGCAAGGGATCTTATACACCCACTAGTGCTCAACCACTAGGGGCAAATCCATCTGTGCTCAACCACATGGATGTCTCTCTATCTCACTGCATCTAACAGGAGAACCCCACTCACTAGTTCTCAACCACTAGGATCACGTTCACCTATGCTCATCCACGAACACATCCAACTCAACCTATCTTCTTTATCACTACGTTACACAGGAGGTTCATCTGGAGTTCATCATTTCAACTCTCTGCTCAGAAGAGGCTAATACATCATTTTGTCTTTGTCTCAGAACGATGCACCCAACTCATGGGATTTCACACGTTCACCTGTACTCAACCACAGACACGTCCAACTCAACATATCTTCTTTCTCATTGCATTACACAGGAGAATAATTTAGAGTTCATCTCAACTCTCTGTAAGGAGGAGGCTAGCACAACGTTCCAGTTCTTTCTCAGATAAGAACCACACACCCAACTCGTGGGCTCTATCTGAGGTCGACTCAATCAATCTGTGTCCTGGAGGATGTCTCATGCAACTGTAATCATCAACACTCCCTCTAATCTAGGGAGGTATTCTCCATCAGGCCAAGTATTGCACGAAAGTACTCGAACTTTGTCTTGGTTGTAGTCATCAACACTCCCTCTCAACTAGAGAGGTATTCTTCACCAAGCCAGTTTGTTGAATATGTCTGCAATCTGTTCATGTGTAGGAAGGTACTGCACGTGTACTCCTTTCCTCTGTATCATGTCTTTGAAAATGATATTTTATCTCAACCTGTTTCGATCTATAATGAAACACATGGTTCTCAAAGAGCTTCACACAGCTCTGGTTATAATCATAGAATCCATATCATGATCAAGTAAATATGTCAAAAGCTTATGAAGCCACATTGCTTCGCACACTCAATGCTATATACTCTTCTTCTGTGGTCCTCAAGGCCACAAAGATTTGTTTCCTATTGTACCAGGAATCCATGGCAAACTTCAAGGTAAAACAATGATTGGATGTGCTCTTTCGGTCCATTGTACTCTTTTCTCAATCTGTATCGGCATATCCTGCAAACTCAAGTTCACAATGGAGGCATATCTCATTCCATATCCAACTGTGCCTTGTATATATCTCAATACATACTTTATTGTTATCCATTGAGTTTGTCTCGGTTGACTCATGGATTGACTAAGCACATTCACTGCAAAGCATATATCATGTTTGGTGTTGACCATATACATCAATGATCCAATTAGTTGTCGCTACACATGTGGATCAATCTTGTTTGAATCATCATCATTTATTTTTCGTCAAATCCATCACCATCGGTGTAGACATGGATTTTCATTCTGTTATGCTAAACTTATTTAATATCCCCAATGTATATTTTCCTTGACTCAAGAAAAATCTCATCAATCCTCTGTCATATTTCTTGTTCCAAGAAGTCGTGCATCATACCCAGATCCTTCATCTCGAAATTAGAAGTCAAACCTTTCTTGTATCCAACAACAACGCTTCCTAAATAAGTTATCAGGCTCTCATCACCAACAATTTAATAATATAGGTTTGGATCAACAAAAATCTTGTTGAAACCCAAACTCATCAGGAATCCATCCATCTTCTTGTACCAAGCACGAGGTGTCTGCTTAAGTCTAGATAGGGATTTCTTCAACCTGTACTCATGATATTTCTCGTTGTATATCATGAATCCTTTTGGTTGCTCGATGTAACCTTCTTCCTCAATCTCACCATTGAGAAAGGATGTCTTTACATCCATCCGATGCATTTTTCAACTCATGGATGATAGTACAGATGGAAGTGCATCGGGCTACTGGATCAATATGTCTCATCATAGTTCACTCCCTCTGCTTGTGAGAATCCTTTGCCTACAAGGCTCATTTTTTATTTCTCGACACTTTCATCAGTTGCATGTCTTTCTGCCTCTTGTAGAGTTTGTCAAGCCTAGATAAGCCTTTTATGACCTACTGCAATGTCCCTGGGAATATTAACTGGAACAACTTGATCAACTGTATCGATGGATATCTTCGTCTGGACTACTGAAAAAGAAGAATGGTACTGTCTCTTTTTCTCAATTAGTTTGACTCCTTCTGAGTCAAGTGACTCCCTCTGAAGTTTGAAGGATAAGCATCTTCCTTTGATGTTAACCTGCCTAGAACAAGAAAACAAATGAAAGGAAACAAGACAAGAGTATATCCTAGAGGAGATTCATGCGTACATCTCTAGAATCAAAACATTTGTTGTCACAACTACAACACCTACCTATAATGTAGCAACCTTAGAAATGTAGGTTATAGGCATGATGATTTAAAACAATCAAACCTGGAGTCTTCTCTTCCAACGTGTTGTTCCTCTGAATGCACTGAGATTCCTCTGGATCCATGATTGCAACAAGGCTTCCTTCTTTCTGCAAGTACCATTATGATAATGATGAAAATAATATGTACAAGTGCATACCTGAGTGTGTACACCAATGAAGACTCTCCTTGCTTGTCAATGTCATGATGAGCAATGAAATTCCTTGCTTGTTTACCATAGACTAGGAGGAAAATTATGTTGTTGTAGTTTCCTATGGCCACATCCACATTCTTCCATCCAAGTCATCCAATAGAGTAGTAATAATAAATGTGTGGATGTTCCAAAAATGGTATCATCCAAAACCACATTGTGAACAAACTGTAAGAAGGTTTCCTATAAAAGTGAATGAACTTTCTCATCTGAACTTTCCTTGATCAACTGAAGAGAATGCAACAATTTCTTACAAAGAACCACCATTTTCAAGATGCACCCAGTATGGGTTATTTCACAATGTTGTGCAATAGATATCACTTCAATGTACATAGTTTTGTATCTAAACTTTGTTGGAACATGTTTTAAATATTCCTCAAAACCCTTTGTTGGAATATGCCCAGAAACAACTGCATTGCTTGATTTATACCTGGTTGTAAACTTACTCAAACAAGTTTGTAAATATGAAAAAGGGATGTAAGACTGTTGTCATATGAATCAAGGTTTAAAACCTTTAAAAAATGAACCTGTAGCTGAAATGTCTCTAACCAATATATAGCACAAACCATGCTGTGTTTTGTCCCCATTAAAAGAATCAAAGGTGAGCCTTAGATATGCATTTGAGTTACTGTGAAGGTACCTTGTTTGCAGAACCGATGATGCCTTTTAAGAAAATAGTTTCTATCACATAATACTTACTGTTCAATATCCAAACGAATACCCTTATGTTGTAATGAATCCCTCAAGTAATGCCTTGAGATTGGCAATGACAGTGGCATAGATAGATCTGAGTTTTGTTGTGGAAACTTTTAGAGGCATGTGGCCAATTTTTAAAATGTTTACCACCGAAGTTTGGGGTCCAACCCACTCTTAAAAATGTTTACCACATAATTTTGGGCAGTAGACCTTCCTCACAGATCTTGGCCTAAACTAGTAGGCCTGCAGCCATCTTCAGAACTTTGCCACACAAATTTGCTAGGTCTGGCCCCTTCAATTTTTACCACATAGCTTGAGGAGATGTCTGCCTTCTTCCTCCATACCATAGGGACCTTTCTTCTTGGCTGCAACAAACTTAGAGGCCTGCGACCAACCTCTTCTCTACCACATAAAATCAAGTGAGGTACGGCCTCAACCTTTATAATTAAATTAAGAGGGGTCTGACCTCATCATCTACCACATAATTTAAAAGAGAGGTCCGACCCTCTTCTCTTCACACCTACAACATAATTTTGGAATCCCTTTACCTCCAACTTTAATGTGCAATGATCTTCTTCAAGACTTCTCTGATACTATGTTGTATTTTCAATGAGCCATGGCTCATGTATTCTCTTTAAATTTTATGTTTAATTTTTACTTGAATCATAACTACTACAACAAACTAAGATCACAAGAAGAATAACCATGCACAAGAACACAAGAAGTATCCCGGGAAACCCTTCTCAACAAGGGAAGAAAACCCAGCCAATCCTTTACTATATTCCTCAAGAAAAATATGTCCCACACCTTCACCAAACCTAGCACCCAAGAGGGTGTTGTAATTCTCATAATTTCAGACCACAACTTCTGAAATCATTTGATGAAACAATGATAAGTGTGTTTCCTCAATGGGGATTCACCTTTATTTATATAAGACTTGTCACATCAAATGATGTGTCTATTGGCACAATAGGGNCGACCTCAATAACTCAAAATATAATTGATAATTACCATATTAATTATCTTTTACATTAAGGTGGGGCTGACCTGTACCCTTTACATAACAATTAGGGTTATAGGTAAGTTTGACTCTTGAACAATATAGCAAGGGATCTTATACACCCACTAGTGCTCAGCCACTAGGGGCACATCCATTTGTTCTCTGTTAGCACTCGGTAATTTCTTTGGGCTGCATCAAAGAAAGGCCAAGGTAACCTACAAACCAACTTTAGATTGTATTATGAACCATAAAACCAGCGAGGGCTCTCTCATATGTCTAATGACTGGTAATAACTCAAATATTTCATTAGTAAATGCATAGAGGTTAGATTCTGCAATAGGACAAGTTTATTTTTGTTTTAAAATGGATGGTAAGACAAGCAATGAGCAACAGTCTTTTAGTTTAAAATCGTTGAGTGTGGCGAGAGAAAAACACATGAAGCAACTCAGAGCATCGTTGGGGATGAATTCAGAGTTCGCTTAGAAGAAACAAAGATTGCCTAAATGGTGCAAATCTAGAGCATTGTGCGATGAATTCCAGATTCGAAATCACGTTCTGATTTAGACAAAAATTACAGATGTGAATATAAAGAGAACAGGAAAGAACATATGCAAAGAAAGAATACAATACACCAGACTACCACCGTTAGAATATTTTCATCAAAGATTCAAGACTTTTGCATTAAATCTCAATCGGATCAAAAACTACAATCAATAGTCATTGTTTACAATGTTTTGCCAACCAACCCCATTTACGTGAAAATGATCCCCGTATATAGAAAACTAATGTCACCCTTGGCCGCTAGGTTCTAACTACTCCCCTCCTAGAACCATGCATCCAATTTCTTTGAAAGAGAAAAATAACTTCAATGGATTTACTAAAAATAGAAAACCCGACTTTGCCAAATCATAATCGTAACCAAAATATTCTTTACAATCATTGATCATGATCAAAATTAGACCATATGGTTGTGATAAGTCATCATGTGCACTGCTAGACACTTTGTCACCCTTGCACAACAAGTCTACTACGCAACAGTAACCTCCAGAAAACGACGAAGCGGATTGCGTAGAAAACTGAAAAAATAGGCGTTAAAGATGACATCATATCTCTCGAATAAAATTAGATTTTCAAAACTGAGAGATTTTTTTGTAGGTAAGATCGTTATAAAGAAACAAATCTCTCATTTTCTTGTCATTTGTCTCCATATGGCCAGAATACGTGTCGCAAAAACATGTCTCGGACAAGAAATCATGAAAACTAAAAAATAGGGCTCAAAGATTCCTTAGAATATCCCAATTCGTGACACATTTTGAAAATTTGAGAGAGGTTTTTATTATTTGGTTTTTCCTCGACAAAAAAATCTCAGGGATTTTCAAAATTCTTCTCCAATTGGTTAGAAATTGATCTTGAAGTTGACCACTAAACCAGTCATTTACGCAATATGCCATGTAGCCTTTGCGTAGGAAAATCATGTGCATGACATCCTGTGCACGACAACATCCTCTGCGTGACAACATCCCTTGTGAGAAAACATCCTTTACATGAAAATATCCTCTACGCGACAACGTCCTTTGCGTGACAACATTCTTTGCGTGACATCATTCTATGCACGACAACATCCTTTGTGTGCCATCATTCTCTGTGTGACAACATCCTCTGTGCGACAACGTCCTTTGCGTGGCAACATTCTCTGCGCGACATCATTTTTTGCACGACATCTTCCTTTGCGCGACATCATTCTCTGCGTGACAACATCCTCTACACAAAAAAATCCTCTGCGCGACAAGATTCTCTGCGTGACAGCAACCTCTGCGCAGTGCATAGTTGCAAAGTAAAATGGGAATAATAAATTATAAAGCTTCCTTTTGAAACCGACCCTTGGAGATGTTAGATGATTCCAAGAATAAAAACAATATTGGTGTTAATAGGCGTGACTTTGAAAATTGCTGACAAACCTCTAACTTTAGCTATGAAAATCATGGTGCTAACATGCTCAACCACAAGGATGTCTCTCTATCTCACTGTGTCTCACAAGAGAACCACACTCACTAGTGCTCAGCCATTAGGATCACGTTCACCTGTGCTCATTCACAAGCACATCCAACTCAAAAGATCTTCTTTCTCACTACGTTACATAGGAGGGTCATCTGGAGTTCAAAATCTCAACTCTCTGCTCAGAGGAGGCTAATACATCGTTTCATTTTTGTCTCAAAAAGATCCACCCAGATCATGGGATTTCATATGTTCACCTGTGCTCAGCCACAAGCACGTCCAACTCAGTAGATATTCTTTCTCACTATGTTACATAGGAGAATCATTTGGAGTTCATATCAACTCTCTATAAGGAGGAGGCTAGGCCAATGTTCCAGTTCTATATCAGATAGGAACCACACACCCAACTCATGGGCTTTCTCTTAGGTCGACTCAATCAGTTTGTGTCCCGGAGGATGTCTCATGCAGCTGTAATCATCAACATGATGCACTACTTCTTGGGACTAGAAGTATGGCAGAGGATTGATTAGATTTTCCCGAGTCAAGGAAAATATACAGTGGAGATATTGAAGAAGTTTAGTATGACAAACTGCAAATCCATGCCTACACCGATGGTGATGGATTTGAAGAAAATGAATGATGTTTCTACTGATTAAGGCAAGATTGATCCACATTTATACCAACAACTGATTGGATCATTGCGGTATGTGGTTAACACGAGACCTGATATATTCTATGTAGTGAATGTACTTAGTCAGTTCATGAGTCAGCCGAGACAGACTCACTGGATAGCAACAAAGCATGTATTGAGATATCTATGAGGCATAGTTGGATATGGCCTAAGATATGCCTCCAGTGTAGACATGAGTTTGCAGGGATATGTTGATGCATATTGAGTAGGGAGCATAGTGGATCAGAAGAGAACATCCGGTTGTTGTTTTACCTTGGGGTCTGTCATGGTTTCCTGGTGCATTAGGAAAGAAAACTCTGTGGCCTTGAGTACTGCAGAAGCAAAGTATATAGCATTGAGTGTGGCAGTCTGTGAAGCAGTGTGGCTTCACAAACTCTTGACAGATTTATTTGATCATGAGATAGATTCTACCATTATTCATTTTGATAACCAGAGTTGTGTGAAACTCTCTGAGAATATTATGTTTCATGATAAATCGAAACAGATTGAGATAAACTATCATTATATCAGAGACATGGTGTAGATGAAAGAAGTACATGTGCAATACCTTCCTACACATGAGAAGATTGCGGATATCTTCACCAAATAGCTTGCCAGAAAAAAGTTGGAGTACTTCTGTGAGAGACTTAGCCTAGTGGAGAATGCCTCCCTAGCTGAGAGGGAGTGTTGATGATTTCAGCTTCGTGAGACATCCTTGAGGACACGTTCTCCTCTGAGATTGAGTTGAGTCGACCTGTGAGAGAGCCCATGTGTTGGGTGTGCCCATGAGATGGGTGTGTCGTTCCTCTCTGGACTAAGATGAGACGATGTGAGCCCCTGCCTGGGGTGAGGATGCCCATGATATGGGTGTGTCTTTCCTCTCTGAATTGAGATGAGACGATGTGTACCCCTATGTGGGGTGAAGGTGCCCATGTGATGGGTGTGCGCCATACTCTGGACTGAGTTGTTATGACGTGTGGTCTCCTACCTTGTGGACTCAGTTGAGTCAGGCTTGAGATGGTTTGAGTAGGACGTCCCTGTGGCTGAGCATAGGTGGACGTGTCCCTAGTGGTTGAGCACTAGTGGATGTGTGGATCCCTTTCTATATTGTATGAGAGTAATATTTACTTGTAACCCTAATTGTGATGTAAAGGGTACAGGATGACCCCACTATATGTGAAAGATAATTATTGTTTATTGTAATAATTAATTATTTTATGAGTTATTGAGGTCAACTCTGTTGTGCCAATAGACGACATTTTTGGTTTTTCTAGTCTAGTATAAATAAAGGTGATTTCCCCATTGAGGAAACCCAAAATTCACTTGTCATTTGGAAATTTCAGTAAGTACACTTCTAGGGCTGAAGTGCGCACCTCTCTTGGGCGTAAGTTTCAAGTTTGTAGAGAACCCTCTTGTGTGCATTAGGGTTTCATGGTTGGCGGATCTTCTCTTGAGAATATAGCAAAGGATTGTTGGGTTTTTCTCCCTTGTTGAGAAGGGTTTTCCCAGGATATTTCTTGTGTTCTTGTGCATGGTTATTCTTCTTTTGATCTTGGTTATTGCAACACTTATGTATGGTATTGTTTCATTTGTTTATGGTTCAAGTACATGATAAATGAAATAAACCTCATGCTTGAGCCTAGCATAGTAAAAATTCAACAAGTTCGAAAGACCACCACAATGGTTCCATGATTTTTCTATGATGTTAAGCAATATTTTGGAGTCTATTTTTTCCTTTGAATCACTTGAGAATGGTAGTGCAATGCATTAGAATAATTCCATGGATGAAGAATTTGAATCATTGTTAAAAAATTAGAGTTAATGACTTGTAGAATTATCTACCCAAAGGAAAGCATTGGGTGAAAGTGGGTTTTCAAGTTTAAGTATATGAGAGATGGTTCAATCAATTGGTATAAAACCTGCTTAGTGTCTCAGAGGGTATACTCAGGTTGAAAGGACCAAATACCAAGAAACATTTTCATCTATGGTGTGAATGTCATCAATTAGGGTGTTGTTTTAACTTGGTGTTGTACAAGATCTACTTGTGCATCAACTTGATGTAAAAGAATGACTTTCCTCAATGGAAAGTCGGAGGAGGAGATATACATGCAACAACATGAAGCATATGTGAAACCAATAAGTAAGGATTATTTTTTTGGTTATAGATGCTTTGAAGAAATCCTCCAGAGCTTGGTACTAGAGGTTTGATGGGTACCTGAAAAGACAAGATTTTCAAAATTCATTTTTTGATCTTGGCAAGAGTTTACATCAATTTTGTGGGTGAGATTTTCTTAATCTTAGCATTGTATGTAGATGATGCCATTATTTTTTGCAAGCATTTTTCAACACTAAATGAATTTAAAACAAGGATTGTAGCAAAGTTTGATCTCTTTGACTTGGTGAAACCCATTGTTCCCTTGGTATTCAAGTATAAAGAGATAGAGTGAATTGACATATTCACTTGAGACAATGGAAGTACATTTATGTTCCTCTTCAAATGTTTAGCATGGGTGAATGCATGTCAAGATCAACTCTAATCATAAATGGGAGTGAAATTGTTCAAGGATGAGAGTATGAAGATGTAATCCAAGTTGCAATAAATGATAGTGTCATACTTGAATGTAATTTACAACCTCATGTATGCTATGGTTTGTACTAGACCATGTTTTTTAGGTAAGTCAGCAAGGCCAATTTCTTCAAATCCAAGACTGCAACATTGGTAAGTAGTTAAGAGAGTTTTAATATACCTAAACAATAATTAATAGATGGGTTCATCACATCTCTGGATCTTCTAGAGACAATCAGTTGATGGTCAATAGTCAACTAGGAGAGTTGTCTAAGTGGTCGACTAAGTATTGAATTGATCAATCAGGTCATCTAGAACAATGGACTGGCAAACAAAACGAGGCAGATTTCAAGGAATCTATCAGGCACCCTTTTCATTGTATGTGAAGCATATCTTCCTCGCTTCAAGGGAATTGGTTACATCTTTGTGCTATAAAAGGATGGCCATATGGGTCGATCTAACAATCATCACACACTATGTATTCCAATGTATTTTGATGTGTTATTCATGTGTTAAGTTATTCTACCTTGTGCTTAAGTGTTGTAGCAATTTCTCTTGACACCACAACTTCTTAGAATCATTAGCTCTCTGGTCTAACTAATTCCCTGTTCTCTAACATCGTATCATATATATTGGTTTGAATACCTAGCATATTGGCTACCAATACTTTGGACACTACCATTTAGAAGCTGTCTTATTGAGTCAGGTCTATTTAGTGATTGACTGGGGGTTTTTAACTTGTAGACTATATATCAGGAATTTGATCTATAGATCAAAATCATGAGTTCCAAATTAGAACATGTGATCTTGAATGACCACAATTATGGAATATGGGCATGAGCTATGGAGACCTTGATGAAAAGTAAGGAACTTTTCTATTTTATAAAGACCACAATCCCAAATCCATAAGATGACGAGTAGAAGTTTGTCAACAATGGGAAGAAGGATGAGGTTGTAGGAGTCATTACCGCCTACATTTCGAGGGATACTCACTTTAATACAAGTATGTTCAATTGTCCTCATTAGGTCTAGATAAATATAAATACTTTGTTTGATAAGATCGATGAAAGTCAAGTTATGAAAATTGAGAAAGAGTTTATCTCTCTTGATTCTCTCTCCTTTGAAAGAATTGAATATGTTGACCACAATTTCATTCAACAATTCTTAGCCGACAAAGCATTGTCAGGTTGCCCCCTCAATTCACATTGTTTGAACGAAGTTTTTATGTACTCTCACTGAGTTGCTGCTACACATTTTTAAGTTCAACAACCTAGCCGATCTCTAGGTTACTTGAGGATGTCTTCGGATTTTTCACCATTCAAAAATATTTTGGAAATTATGATAAGTATTTTCTAATGGCTAATAGAGATGGTCGTTGATCAATTATGCATGTTGGACAGATTATAGGTTCAATGCAACTTTTGGCAAGGTTGATATAGTATTTAGATGAATTGTCGTGTTTCTTGATCCATCACTAAGTACGACCCATTTTGTAACTCCTCGCATTCACAATGTTTTTATATTTCGTATTCATGATTAGCACATCGACACAATACGTTCGAGACCTATATACATCACCCTTTCTTTCCATATACCTCACTTTATTCACATGACCTTTCAAAAAAAAGAGTAAACAAATTATTGAAAACTGGGAATCATTTCATATCATACCCAACATATTACTCTTTTACTCTATTATTATGGCATGATTCACTTTTCCAAGATATTTTTCATTCCTCTCTTTTTCTAATTATGACATTATCTCATACCATACCTTTTGGGTTATGACCTTTTAAAAACACAACATCTAATGAGGGTATATGCATCTTTGATCTGGCCCTTAGGGAAAGTATTGAATATTTCTAAAGTTGCAAGTGTCTAGTGTTCCATATTGAGATATTTAGATATTTTATTGGATGGAAGATGCATTATTTTATTATTTCTATTTATGAGATCGAAGGCATGCTTTACATATCCAAAATTCACTATTTTACGAATTGTTTAAGAAGGAATCTATCTCGGTCCTCTTCGGTATTAAGAGCTACTATGGAACTCAAAGGCTTTCATATTGGTTATTGTTACATGTAAGATCAAATATGTGTAATGCACATATTTTTTTAAGGCTTATATAATACCAAGGCCCACATGAGACCGGGAAAGGATGCAATATTACTAGCCACTATTAAGTCTCTTGTATTCTTCAATATGGTAGACGTGAACATTGAAGTGGTGATCTAAGAGACAAACTATACAGAAGTTACCAGGCTCCAACAATACCACTGAGTGTTGGAGCACAAATATAGGCAAAATAGCGGTGGGAACTATATATGAAAAAATATAGAAAACCTGCAACTAATTGTTGGAAGTACGACTGTCGTTACACCAAAACCCGCAGGTGATTGGTAAAATCACCACTGCCAGATTTTAAGGATCCACAAGAGGCGATTATTCCCTTGTCACGATACACCGGGGAGCGTTGACTACTTTCAATTTCGTGCAACAATCTCTCCCTCAGCGCGAGTTGAGTGTGTATCGAACTCGTGACCTCTAGCTCTGATACCAAATGTAGATTTTAACCTTGTACAATATCTATTGCAAACAGAGATTCAGTAAAAGAACAGAAAAGATACAATGAAAAATACAAACATTACATAGAGATTTTTCCCTTGGAAACCCAAACCGAGAAAACCAGCATATTCTATATTCATTCATGTATAATACATTGTTTACAATACAATATACATATAGGAGCCAGCGGCATCCAAAACCCTAACCCAATGATCTGGATTAGTCCACAACCCTAATTACTTGACCGGAAATAGAAAACCATCGACAAAAACCATGTGCCGAAAAACCACCTAAATATGTGACACATTTCTCGAGGCACATGACACTACTACTTGTGCAAAGAATATAACACATACAGATAAACCTGGCAATGTTTGTGCTGATATACAACCCTGTACCACAACATTTCCTGAGGTGTACACGATAGTCCTTTAGAAAACCCGCATATGTATGGTACTCTCTCCACCGAGACCCACATACACGTATGGAAAACCTGTACAGACACTTTCGTATAGCGTTGCACTTCACTCTGGATTCAATCCTCTAAAACCCACCTGAGATTGTCTCTTCTCTCTCTCATGCTTGACCTACATGATCTCTAGATGGAAGTCCATCTCCACCTATCCAAGATCTTGAATCACAATCCTTTGTGATCCAACCCTCTCAGCATCAACACTTGACATGATCTCTAGATGGAAGTCCTTCTCCACCTATCCAAAACCTCCTTGAATCAAAGTCCTTCTTGATCCAAGCCTTGATCTTGGCATCTCACAAAAGATCTCTTGGCATATCACCAAAGATATCAACCTTGGCATCTCACCAAAGGTCCCTTGCTCTTGGCATCTCACCAAAGATCTAGACCTTGGCATCTCACCAAAGGTCCCTTGTTCTTGGCATCTCACCAAAGAGCCGACCTTGGCATTTCACCAAAGGTCCCTTGCTCTTGGCATCTCACCAAGAGTCTCTTGATCTTGGCATCTCACCAAAGATCCTCTCCTTGGTCTCTCACCAAGTGTCTCTCCATCTTGGCATCTCACCAAAGATCCTCTCCTTGGTCTCTCACCAAGTGACTTCCTTGGAGCAAAAATATAGGCAAAAGAGCGGTGAGAACTATATATGAAAAAAAAATATAGAAAACCTGCAACTTTCCATACTATCTAGCTTTCATATTCTGGTATCAAGCCATCCAAAAAGACATCTTGGCAGTTGATGTTTGCGAGACTGCAACCTTAGAATGCAAATTGTGCGTTACAAATCATGGTGATGTGTGGGATGTAGTATTGTTTCATGTGTGTGATATTTCCATATTGTTTCTTGAGAGCGATGGTGATCAACAACAATACATTACAGTTGCCAATATTATACCAACGAACTGGATAGTGGGGGTTGTCTATGACTCTAGAATCTAGCTAGACAGTTAGACCCACAAATCGTTTTATATAACTATCTCCAGTTTATAATCAACAAGACCAACATTTTCTACGTACTGAATCAAGTTGCTAGGGAGTCTTAAAAGCATAATTCATTAATCAGTTGTTTGATTGGTTTCCTATTCTAAAAAAATCATTCATCCAATGATTCATACTTGAATTTATTTGATACCTCCAAAACAAAAACACAAAATGACATTTGGAATAACCATTTTTCCCAAACTAATTTTTATTTTATTAAATGGAAGATGATCTAGATGGTTCTAGCCTATACAACTTCCAATTCCTTCAACCAAATCAACCATAACTACTAGATGTTAATGTTTATGCCATTATTATAGTTCTTTGCATTTCAATAGATAAGAGCATCATAAGAAGAAGATCACTAAGAAATACACATTCACAAGAGACACAACATTTCTCCTGGGNCAACTGTCCGCTGCTGTCGGTACTAGCCACCAATGCAAGAAGTGGCTGAAAAAATAATCTATACAGATCTCTTTCTCTCACTCCAATCACCTGTCCTGAGTCTATAGAGCATCCTCGAGGATATATGAGTACCTCGGTGCCCCTAAATGAAATGTCAAAACCTCTGTCCTGGAGGGTGGAAACTGAAATCAAGTTCTTCTTCATCCCAAGGACGAAGAGAACATCAGTAAACGATATAGGTGGCAAGTTTTCTCTCCTAAAAGAAACTGTGCCAATCCCAGCAATTGTGACTATCCTGTTATCTCCCAGAGAGATATCTATCCTGACCTCGATGTCTCTGAGGTTAGAGAAATGCTCTCGAATACCAGTAATGTGGCTCGATGCCCCGCTATCAATATACCAAATATGTGGTGAATACTCAACCGAACTGCAACACACATGAAAAGCACATTCCTTCTGAAACTGAGTCGGAAAGTCTGTCTCCTCTACTGTAGCCATTGTACCACCCTTCTTCTTCTTCCTGTTCGAACACTGTCCAGCATAGTGCCCGAACTTCTTACAAACAAAGCACTTCACTTTGCTCATATCTCTACCCTGACCACTGCCCTGACC
>JZKD02S1675416.1:436822-450468 GCA_000966675.3 Picea glauca
ATATATATATATATATATATATATATATATATATATATATATATATATATATATATATATATATATATATATATATATATATATATATATATATATATATATATATATGCCTTTTATGGTTTTTTATGAAAAGTCATGAACTTTTATTACATTAATGTTTAATTTTACTTTATTTATTATTTTAATGTCTTCATATCATATTATTTATTTATTGTAACATTTCCCTTCCCTTAAATTTTTCTTTGTCCTCAAAGAAATGGTAAGGAAGGATGTAACTGGCGAAAGTGCTCTAACTCCCATGATGTGTCTTCTTTTGATAGAATTTTCCATTTAATTAGATATTCCTTGATTACTCGAGAACATAATCTCTTTTCCGAGTTGGCGATAATGGCTTTGGGATCTAAAATGATTCTTCATCCCGCATCCAACATAGGAAATGCAGTTTGTGCCTTTTGTTGTTGCCCCAAGACTCTCTTTAGACATGATACATGAAAAACGTTGTGGATACGACTTTTATCTGGTAAATCCCACTGGTAAGCTACATGACTGATTTTTCTATTTATTTGATATGGTCCATAAAATTTTGGATCAAATTTATTCTTCCCATGTTGTTTAAGGGATAAATGTTTGTAAGGTTGAAGTCTCACAAATACCCATTCTCCTACTTCGAACTCTCTTTCTGTTTGGTTTTGGTCATCTTGTTGCTTCATTCGATTCCTTGCAACTGTTAAGTTTTCTTTGAGTAACTAAAGGATTTTCTGACTTTTGTCTAAATGGTCTTTTACTAATGCAAATTTTATGTGGCTAATGGCCAAATCCTTCCACGATGGATGTTCGTAACCATAAAGAGCTTGGAATGGTGTCATTTTAGCTGATGTGTGATAAGTGGAATTATACCACCACTCAACAAGGTGCAACCATTTATTTTGTTTGTCGAAGATAAAACAACGAAGATAGGTTTCTAAACATTTATTCACAACTTCTGTTTGACCATCTATTTGAGGGTGGTAAGCTGAGCACATATTGAGAGAGGTTCTGATCTGTTTGCAAAATTATCTCCAAAAACTCCGTTTAAATTTGGCATCTCTATCGCTGACGATAACCTTAGGGAACCCATGCAGTTTGTAAATATTTTTACAGAATATTTCAGCCGTTTGTTTTGCTAAATCTATTCTTCTTACTCCAATAAAGTGTGCATACTTGGTTAGTTTGTCTACTACTACTAATATTTTATCTTTTCTATCAAATATGGGTAGTCCTTCAATGAAATCCATCGATATTTCTTCCCATTTTTGGTTGGGAATGTGTAACGGGTGGAGTAACCCAGGGGTCGACACATTTTCATTCTTGTTCCTTTGACAGAGATCACATTCTGCTACATATTTCTGAATATCTGCACTCATCCCTTTTCGAAAAAATGATCTTCATGCATTATAGTATGTTTTGAAAAATATGACGTGATCTGCACGTGCATTATAGTATGTTTTGAAAAATCTGATGTGACTTGCAGCTGGGCAATCATGAGATTCTTGAAGAACCTTGGCTTTAAATCTTGAGTTGGTATTTAAGTAGATTCTTCCTTTATACCATAAGATGTTGTTCTTCCATTCAAATTTAGGGTATTGATTTAAATTGTCGATTAAAGAGCAAGTCTCTGGGTTTTTTGCATACTCGGTTTGGATTTCATCCAACCATTCTGGAATGGCTATTGATATTGAAAAAAATTGTGTTTCTTCATCTTTTCGAGATAGGGCATCAGTCGTGATGTTGTCTTTTCCTCTTTTATGTAGAATTTCCATATCAAACGTTGCAATTTTCTCTATCCACTTTTGTTGTTTGGTTGACAATGTTTTTTACTGGAGATTGTTATGATCTTTGTGTATCAAGAACTTACTTCCCAATAGATTTGTTAATTGATGCATGATGGCAAGCATTTCCTTGCTGTAAGTGGATTGTAAGAATTTTGTTGTATTTAGTTTCCTTCTCTCAAAAGCTATTGGGTGCCCATCTTACATCAATAATGATCCAATTCCAAAACTTGACACATCACACTCGATGGTGAAAGGTTTGGAGAAGTCAGGTGTTGATAATACCGAGCTTGTGGACATACTATTTTTTAAGTTTTTAAAACGCTTTTTTTGTTTAAATTCCATTGGAAATAATTTTTCTTAAGGAGATTTGTTAGGGGGAAAGTTAAAAGAGCATAATTCTTGACAAATCTTTGATAGTCTCCTACCAATCTTAGAAATCCTCTTAACTTGGATATGTTTTTGGGCTTAGGCCATTATGTGATTGCCCTGATTTTCTTGGGGTATACCTTGACTCCTTTTTTGGATATGATGTGACCAAGGTACTCTACTTCCTCCTTGCCAAATGTACATTTTGACATTTTGGCATAGAATTGATTTTCCTCCAGAAGAGATAACACTTGTCCCAAATGCTTGATATGATCCTCCCATGTTTTACTGTACACTAATATATCATCGAACAAAACTAAGACATGTTTCTGTAAGTATGGGTGAAATAATTCATTCATTGTCGCTTGGAAAGTGGTGGGGGAATTAGTTAACCCAAAAGGCATCACCTTGAATTTGTAGTGTCCTTCGTGTTTCTGGAAGGCGGTCTTGGCTAAATATTCTATTATGACTCTAATATGATAGTACCCAGATCGTAAATCAAGTTTTGAAAAATATCTTGCTCCATGAAGTTCATCCAACATTTCGTCAATAAATGGGATGGGAAATTTGTTTTTAATTGTTATTTTGTTTAGCCCTCGGTAATCTATGCATAATCTGAAAGATCCATCTTTCTTTCGAACTAACACTACTATAGCTACATATGGACTTCTGCTTTTTGTGATGACACCACATTTTAATAGGTCTTGGACTAACCTTTCTATCTCTGTTTTGTAGTGATGAGGGTATCTATATGGTCTAACTGTGACTCATCTTGGTCCTGGTTTAACTTCAATTATGTGTTCAATTCTTCTTTGATGCGATAACTCCATGGGAAGGTATTGAAATACCTTCTTGTGTTTTTGAATTAGATATTGGACGTCTGATGTTCTAGAGTCATCTTGTTTTGATTCTTGTATTTCTGTGTTGTGGAATTGGATGAAGTATGTAGTTGCTCCTTTTTAGATCATTTTTTCCATTTGTTGTGACGACACAACCTGTGTTTTTGGAGGTTGAAAACCATATAGTTTATAACTTTTCCCTTGCCACTTGAATTGGATGAAATTTTCTTGGTGATTGACTAAGTATGTGCCCAAGGTTTGTAACCATTGGACTCCTAAAACCACATCTACTCCTCCTAGAGGGACGGTGTAGAGTTCTAATTCCAAATTGAAATCTTGGATTTGGATTTTCACCTGATGGCATTTTTCAACATTTCCAAATTTTTTTCTGTCTATGACCATTACTTTCATGTCTGGGACTGGATATACAAATAATTTGAGTTTCCTTGCAATCTTGATATTGAGTAAATTGTGGTTACTTCTAGTGTCAATTAGTATGGTGACATTATCATTTTTTATATGTCTTTTTAATTTAAGAGTKTGTGGTTGGGTCATGCCTGTGATGGCTACGAGAAATATTCTTGGTGTGTTGTCTTCTATGAGTTCTAAAGTGTCATTTTGGAAATTTTCCATTTCTTCATTTATTGATTTTGTTGAGTCTGATTCGTCGCTTTTTTTCTTCTTCACAAGTGTACAATTTTTTTGAGTTATCTTTGATCTGGAACCTATGTCTTGGGTCCCATTTCTCTCCACATCATTTACATTTTCCTTCTTTTATCGTTTGGGACTCTAAATTTCTTCTTAAATCTTCACATAGATTGGGTGGTATGTATTTGTCATTTCCTATGGTATGAGGTACACTCCTTCTTGAGTAAACCTTGTTGAATCTTGATTGGCATTCTAGTTTTTCTTTTGCGGATTTTTCCTTGTGTATTGTTATTTCTACCATAGTAACCTCATGTAATCTTAACTTGTCTTGGATATGTGGCTTGAGACCACCTATGTAATACTAGAGTAATTGATCATCAAATAGTCCAAATAATCAGGTCGAGAGAGCTTCCCATTGATGCGTAAATTCATTTATGTTGCCTTTTTGTTGTAATCTCGTGAGTTTTGAAAAAAAAAAATCTGAGATGCTCTGGAATCTTTAAAAAAAAATCATTTTTGAAAGATTTCCAATTATATGACTGAATTCTTCCTTTCCACCATAGATACCAATTGTATGCAGTGCATTCAAGGTACATGGATGAGTATTTGACCTCCTCTTCATCCGTTGTCATGTTATATATGTGGAAATATTCTTCAGTTTTGTTAAACCCGGCTACACATTGATTATCATCTCCATTGTATTTTGGGAGTTCTATTTTGGCTTTGGGTGGGTATAACATTAACAATTAGTATTGTGATGTAGGTTGGGAGTTTGGTATTGAATCGTGGAAAAGTGGAGGTAGATTAGATGTGCTTGAATCTGATTGGTGGTGATTCTAATTTTTTATAAGGTTTAAGAGCTCAATATGTTGTTCTTCCTGATTTTGCATT
This sequence comes from Picea glauca, assembly GCA_000966675.3. NCBI lineage: Eukaryota > Viridiplantae > Streptophyta > Pinopsida > Pinales > Pinaceae > Picea > Picea glauca. The sequence goes on from JZKD02S1675416.1 coordinate 441,378, forward strand.
ATAACGGTAAGGTTTTGCTTCAAATCCTATATTATTGCTCTTTTCAAGTTACCCAATCCTTGTTGTAAGTTCATCCCAAGCTCTTGAAAAATATCATATTTGAGATCTTGTTTTAGATTGGTTATGCCTTGTCATAGCTTAGACGCAACTTCCACGGTAATTTTTTCTTTAAGGTTAAGCGTTAGATATTTTTTGAGGGCCTCGTTGTTGAGCCTTGTTTCTTCTAGTAACCCATCATGAGTTTTTTGTATTGACTTTTCAAGTGATTTTCTAATGATTTTACATTCCTGGTCTATTTTTTCCACTTGAGTTTTTAATTCTGGCATCCTTATGGTGTTTGGGGGTGAGTATTTTTTTGTAATTTTGACCTTTCTTGGAATATCCCCTTTTAATTAAATAATTGTATGTAATTTAAGGAATATTAATTATATATAATATAATTATATTATATAATTAATGGGGGGGTACAAATTTTTAGAGTATGGGAGTGTTGAGCCAACGGTGTGGGGGAGGCTACGGGGAGTGCATGGAAGGATGTGTGCAGAGATGTGGAGAGTGGAGGGGGTGGGAAGGGGTTGGGGACGAGGAAGAAGGTGTGGGAGAATGGGGAAGGAGTGGAGGGTGTGGGGGAGTGGATATTGGATGGGGACAGGTTGTGGGGGACTGCAGGTGAGGGGAAAATAAAGAAGGGGAAAAACGTGGGGAGTGTGGGGGACGAGAGAGATGCAGTGAGGGGAAAAAATGTGGGGAGTGTGGGAAATGAATGTGACATGGGGGAGAGACCAACTTTGATACCAATGTGAAGGACACAAGGGTTTCTTAATGAACAACTTCACTCTGAATACATAATAAGATATACAATAATAATTGATTGTAAAAATATGATGATATTACAAAGATAGGGCCTGCCTATATATATATTCCCTTTATGGTTTTTTATGAAGAGTCATGACTTTTAGTCATGAACTTTTATTACATTAATGTTTAATTTTACTGTCTTTATTATTTTAATGTCTTTATATTATATTATTTATTTATTGTAACAAAGGCTCTCTTTACTATGTGACATTCATAAATGACTTCTCAAGAAAGACTTGTATGTACCTGATAAAGATGAAATATGAAGTATTTGGAAAGTTCCAAGAATTCAAAGATGAAGTGGAAAACTTGACAAATAAGAAGATCAAGACGATAAGATCTAATAATGGAGAAGAATACACCTGCAAGGAGCTCATTTCCTGTTGTAAAACAGTTGAGATTAGGAGGGAGCTAATTGTCCCACATAATCCTCAAGAGAATGGTGTGGTAGAAAGAAAGAATCAATCCATTGAAGAATTTGTCAAGGAAATTATGAATGACCAAAATCTATCCATGTTTCTATGGGGAGAAGAAACTATGACAATCGTATATATTCAAAATAGAAGTCCTCATTGTATATTGAAGAACACGACTCCAAAAGAAGCCTTCTTTGGAAAGAAGCCAAGTGTGGAGCACTTAAGGATATTTGGGTGTCCTGTCTATATCCATGTTCCCAAGGACAAAAGGAAGAAGTTGGAACCTTCAGGAAACAAGGGAATATTCATTGGATATAGTGATACATCAAAATCTTACAGAATCTATGTCCCAGGACAACAGAAGATTGAAATCAGCAGGGATGTAACTTTTGATGAGAAGATTTCCTTCAATAAATATATAGAAGATCCCATAGACTCCAATGATGAAGAAGAATATTAAGACCCAAAGGAAGAAAGTACTTGTTCACCAGAACATCCCAGTGAAGAACCAGACCAACCAATTGAACATGTATAACCAATTGTTGTACCAAGGAACAAAAAACAACCAACATGGCTAAAATCCACCTTACAAGAAGTAGAAAGACATAAAGCTCCCAATGGCACCTTTAGGGAAAGCAAGAGGCCCAAAATATTCTTTATTTATTTGGCACTCATGATAAGTCTTTTCAATGCATAACCTTCCACCTTTGAAGAAGTAGTCAAGAATAAAGAATGGAAGGAAGCTATGGTGGAAGAATATCAATCCATCATGAAAAATGATGTATGGGAAATTGTGCCTAGTCCTGAAGGAAAGTTGGTAGTAACTTCAAAATGGGTTTACAAGATAAATCATGCAGTATATGGGAGTATCGATAAATACAAGGTGAGATTTGTGGCTAGAGGGTTCTCCTAGCAGAAGGGAGAAGACTATGATGAGACATTTTCTCTAGTTTCTAGATATGCCTCTATCAGAGCCATCATATCTCTTGCTACATCCATGGGTTGGAGTTTACATAAGATGGATGTAAAGTCTGCTTTTCTCAATGGAGTATACATAGAGAAACCTCAAGGTTTTGAGGTACACCCGAGAGAAACCCATGTATGCATATTAAATAAGGCCTTGTATGGACTCAAGCAAGCTCCAAGAGCTTGGTATGCACAGATTGAGAGTTACTTGACAAGACTTGGATTTTACAAAAGCTATGCTAATCCAAAAATTATTTACAAGGTTGTGAATGATGCACTTGCTATCCTACTACTATATGTTGATGATTTGTTTTTGACAGGTGCAGAGTTTCTCATTATTCAGTGTAAGAAGGAGCTAGCCTCTGAGTTCGATATGAAGGATCTTGGTCTCATGCATTATTATTTGGGACTAGAAGTATGGTAGAAGCATGGTGAAATCTTCCTAGGGCAAGGGAAGTATGTTGTAAATATCCTTCAGAAGTTTGGGATGATGGATTGCAAATCCATGGAAACTCCCATGGTGATAGATCTGAGAAAGCTGAGAGACTCTGATTTTTATCCAGTAGACTCGTCCCTGTACTAGCAGTTGATTGGCTCATTGAAGTATTTGGTGAATACCCAGTCGAAAATTTTCTTTATGGCGAACACGTTGAGCTAGTTTTATGTGGAACCTAGACATGATCATTAGATAGATGCGAAACATATTTTGAGATATCTTCGTGGGACGCTAAATTATGGTTTGAGATATGCCTCAAACAATGATGTACAACTGCATGGATTTACTGATTCAGATTGGGAAGGGAGTGCATACGACATAAAGATTACTTTTGGTATATGTTTCAGTTTGGGATCTGCTATGATATCATGGGCTAGTAGGAAACAAAATTCAGTTTCACTCAACACTATATAAGCATAGTATATTGCAGCTTGTGATGCTTCAAAAGAAGCAATATGGATCTGTAAGTTGGTTTATAGACTATTTGATCAGGTGTTGGATTCGACTGTGATACATTGCGATAATCAGAGTTGTCTAAAGCTTTCAAAGAACCCTGTGTTCCATGACAAGTCGAAGCACATTGAGATAAAGTATTATTTTATCTGAGATAAATTATAGAAGGGAGAAGTGATTCTCCAGTACATCTCCACCGATGAGAAAATAAATGATATTTTGACGAAGCCTTTGTCCAAGATAAAGTTTTCATACTTGAGGGACAAGCTAGTACTCATGGATATTTATCCCTTGGTTTAAAGGGAGGAGATGACTTCCTCGATTGGGAGGGAGTGTTGATATATGGCATCATGGATAGTCAGTGTGCTGGTGGACAAACATTCTCCCTGTGGAGAATGGTCCAAGTTGATAGATTGTTGCTGTGTATCATGCTAGTACAACTTAGATATGATGCTTCAACATCATGATAGTACAACTTAGATATGATTCTTCAAAATCATGCTAGTATAGATTAGATATGATAAAGATGTCTTGAGATGCATCATGCTAGTACATCTTAGATATGATGCATTAACATCATGCTAGTACATCTTAGATATGATGCATATGTCYGAGTCGCATCATGTTAGTACAACTTAGATATGATGCAGCAACATCATGCTAGTACAACTTAGASATGATGTAGGTGACTCACATCATGCCAATACAACTTAGAGATGGTGCATCGACACCATGGTAGTAYGCCTTAGATATGATGCACATTATGCCAGTACAACTTAGAGATGGTGCATTGACACCATGCTAGTACGGCTTAAAGATGATGTAGACRGTGTTGGGTTATGAAAAAGGTACAAATATCCTCCTTATCCMCACAGCTCATGATACAATCTTGAGTGACTTTTCTRTTAATTAGGGATAAATAGAATAGAAAATGATTAATATGTCTTCTAGTGATATTATTGAAGTCATGTTGAATAGATTCTAAAATACGGTTGGAATTGTTTGATTTTGTTACARGATTGGTTAAATATTGTCAAAAACAAAATAGCAAAGGAAATATTGAAGATGCGTGATCCATTGGAGGTTAAGGAMTTTTGGCGCAAAAGCAGTTTTAAAGATGATTCAGTTTTCTATATTGTAATTTTATAATAGTAAATCAATCCTGGGGATATTTCGATCCTCGGGATGGCTTGATTTACTCAGATTATTGTATATATAGAGGATAATAGATCCTGAAAGACAATCTAAGAATTGTGTTCAAGTATTCGGAATTAGAGTTACTCTGCGCAAGCTGTTTTTGTGAATGATGTACCAACTATGAAGTTAATAAAAGCTTTGATCGTTTTCACATTTTCTACATACTAAGTTTCTAGTAGCAGTGCTTCCAAAGACCAAGGGCCTAGTCTAAAGGAGCTACTGTTTTAGTTGTAATTGTATAAGTTTGATTCCTGTTTTACGATTCAATTCTCTTTTACAATAGTTAAGACGAATGCATAAGCGTGTTAATGATTTCATATTGTTTTTCATACTGTTTTTCATACAGAAGATAGACATTTCTCTTGAGTGTTAATGATTGTTGATTCCAATTTCCATTACTGAAGTTTGCTTCTTGATAGTTCCTCACGTTTTCACATGCGTTGTTCCTTTTACTTAGATTCACACTTGTTGTTCCTTTCGAATAGGTTAGAATTGTTGTTCCTTTTAGTTAAAGTTACAATTGTTGTTCCTTTCCATTCAGTTATATTTGTTGTTCCTTACGATTATATTACAATTGCAGTTTCTTTTCATTAGAGTAATTCGTTATTTCCTTTCCAGCAATTCAATTCTTAGTTAATAGTTAATTTTGCAAGTCTTTACTTAGATTCAATCATTTCTTTTTTAAAGGAATTTAGTAGGTTAGCTAGTTCCTTTCCATTCACAACATGTTAGCAATTAGATTTCAATTATGTTAAGTAAGATCTTAATCTCAGAATCTTTAAATGAACATTTGAGGAACTTGATTGTGGATAAACTCGGGTGTGCTTTAGCTATGCGATTTTAGCCTCTACAAGCTATCTGCATAGACTTTGTTGATGTTCTTGAGATAAAAGATGAATCCTTGGGTTGATAAATTAATGTTAAACTAAGTTTGTTTTTAGGACATCTCTAGACCCCAATATTTTGGCGTCGTTGCCGGGGAGAATGTCAAAGGTAGCATAGATTGTGTCTCTAGAGGACCAGGTATTGAAGACGGAAGGTAAGAACCTACACAGGAAATAAGTAAGATGCTTATGCCAACGCTTACCTCTAGTTGACACTTGATAGGTTATATAGGTGTTTCTCTTTGGATTTCTTTTTTTTTATTGTTGTGTGAAGTGTGTATGACTAAAAAGAAAGATATTGAAAAAACAAAACCCCCACCAAAAAATACCAAACCCTAGGGCTCGGTGTTCCCTAGAAGAAGCAATTTCATAGACGACATCATTTGAAAAGATAAATCTCAAGCTTCGGTTGGACCTATGAAAGGATCTACCCGAATCCCTTAGGTAGCAGTTTCACCAACTACAACCCACGCTGAGATTCATAGAAAAACTGAAGGGTCTGAACAAAGATTTCAGAGCATAGATCTTCCACCCCTCAACCCTTTAGAAGAGGGAAAATATTGTAATATGGAGGAAGGAGAAGGAGAAACTAGTGGGGTTGCCAAGGCAAACCCATCACCACCCCCTAATCCTGAATCTCCTGTGAAAGAAGAAGGCATACCCGAAATCCCAGATAGAGGGAGTGCAATCAAATCCCCTAGAGGATCAAATAATCAACCCCTTGATCTTGAATCTCCTGTGAAAGAAGAAGGCATACCCAAAATCCCATATAGAGGGAGTGCAATCAAATCCCCTAGAGGATCAAATAAACAACCCCCTCGAATAGAAAATCTAGATCAAGAAATTCCTAAAGAGTTTTGGCACATTTTCGATCAAATGGCGCAACCAAATCAACAACGACCCCAGACCTCCACGTTGGAATATCCGATAGTTGATCCAATCACCAATGTTCCCATGAAAGTAATTCCCCTACAAAACCTGCCAACCTTCCATGGATTAATTTCAGAAGACTCGGACGCATTCTTATTTGAATTCGATGTCCTATGTAGAGGGTATGATTACGCCTTTGAACCCAAAAAATTAAAATTGTTCCCATCTACCTTGAAGGGAGAAGATCTACGTTGGTTTATGGGATTGGGAGGTGGAACCATCAACTCATGGGATGAAATGAAACAAGCCTTCTTGAAAAAATATCAGGATTATTGTAGAACCCGAGACCTAAAAGATGAAGTCTTTAAAATGACTGCAAAATAAAATGAATCATTAGAAGAATATGTTGAGAGATTCCAGTATAAGTTGCAAATATCTCCCTATGGTACATTACCAGGTGAAGTAATTAAGGCAACTATGATTAAGGGTATGAAAGATGAATGGGTAGAAACATTGAATCTGATGGGAAAGGGTGACATTTATCAAGAAAATTATGATAACATCATTCAATTATGTATAAGGTTCTCACAAGGAAGCACACGGATCAGATCAAGAATGTGAACTTCCCTCACTAGAAGTAACAATGCTACCAGTGGGGGCGTTACACGAGCTGAAGTCGGTAATCTCTTAGAAAATTTCAAAACAGATATTCTGATCACTCTGACTACACAATTGGATGTATTGCAAGCCAAATAGAAAAAAACAAAATCAAAATAGACTTTGGCCATATTTTTCCATAGATGCAGAAGAAAACATGGTCCAAGGTATTTCCCTTTGGATGTGGTTCAAGTTTTCACTATCTGCGCCAAGGATCATGACACAGAAAATGCCCATTTTTCCCTGGATTGAAAGTTGTCTTTAGAGAAGCGGAAGAAGAAACATAGCCATTATATCTGATGGCTTAGCGTTGTCAATGGTAGAACTGGCCTCCAAATACACTACAAGACCCTTCCTCTCTCTTTCCCGGATAGTATAATCAACAAAAAAATTATGGTAATGCATGGCAGGGCCAACAATTTACTAATCAGAACTCGCAGCCCCACCAATACCCACCTGCAAATCCCACTTGGCCAAACCAGTCCATTGCAAATCCTGTCTAGCAGAATCATCCAACTATAAATTCTACCTGGCCTAACTCACAATATCCCACCTCACCCTAGAAAAATTCAAATAACCCCTACCCTTCACAGTGGCCCAATACGACTGCCCAAAACCCAAATTGGAACCAGAATTGGCAGCGCACCATGGGGATAAACAATCAACCCAAGGTGATGGACCCTCAAACCCAACCCACATTGGAAGATCCACTCCAACTACCCCAAAACCCTCAATCACAATTGTGCCCCCAATTACCAGCCCAACCTCACCCAAACCCTAATAATAGATCGGCTCAGCTCCTCTAGATTATGGAGAACGAGGAAGAGGAAACCAACTCGGTAGGGTGCAATGAACTTCGGTTGAGATCAGGGCATATAATCTCTCCTAAAGAAAATAACATTTCTCAAGAGCAGGAAAATGAAAAACAACCAACAATAACACCCTCAACTGTGGTAATAACAGAAGAAATCGAGCAGGGGGGAAACACAGTTGAATCACAGGATCCTGATAAGGATGCAACTCCTTCCCCCCTATTCCCCAAAACATTGATGATAGAAAAACCTGCCGAATATCCCAACTTTGACATTGTAGGGGAACTCAAGAATCTATATGTAAAGATTCCACTCCTGCAGGCTCTACAAGATATTCCAATTTACGCGAAAACAATCAAGGAACTATGTGGGAGGAAGCCTATTAGGAAAATAAAAAAATTATCATCAACAGTTCGTGTAGTAGGATCCTTGTATGATCTAATTCTTGGCATACAAGAACCAATAAAATATGCAGATCCATGGAATCCCATAGTAACAGTTCAGATCTAGGGTTGTTCTTTTTCAAATACACTAGTTGATTTGGGAGCAGCATCGAAGTATTCCGATATGAAAGGTATTGATCCACAACTCTACACACACCACATTTATATTGAGAAAGGCGCTCTACCTATCTGACAGCCACAGAGAAGACTGAATCCCCATCTCATGGATATTGTTAAGGAAGAATTACAAAAGCTGTTGGACGTAGATTTTATATATCCTATCTCAGATAGTCGATGGGTTTCTCCATTAGTGATCGTCCCAAAGAAAAATGGGAAATGGAGAATCTGTGTTGACTACAGGGAACTTAACAAATCCACTCAAAAGGATCATTTCCGCTTACCTTTCATCGATTAGGTCCTGGATACTTTGGAAAGAAAGAAATTAGTTTCCTTCATAGACGGTTTTAGTGGCTACAATCAGATCTAGATTGCCCCAGAAGATCAAGATAAAACTACATTCACATGCCCCTGGGGTACCTTTGCATACAAAGTATTTCACTTTGGACTATGTAATGCTCCAACCACATTCCAAAGGGCCATCCTGAGCATATTCAATGATCTAATCAGCGAAGGCCTTGAAGTTTATATGGATGATTTCACTCCTTATGGCGACGACTTCGATCAAGCACTGAATAATATGGAGAAGGTACTAGCACGGTGCATTGCTACCAGGTTATGTTTAAGCCATGAAAAATGTCACATGATGATGACAGAAGGTGTGGTACTAAGGAATTATATTTTTGTAGATGGAATTAGAGTAGATCCAACAAAAATAGAGGTAATCCTTAATCTACCTACACCACACACACAAACTAAGGTACGTAGTTTCCTTGGCGCTTCTGGATACTATCGTAGATTTATGGAAAATTTTGCAAGAACCAATGCACCTTTACATACTTTGACTGGTAATGTGGAGTTTTAGTGGTCTGACAAGTGTGATGTGGCATTTGCAGGACTCAAGAAACCGATCTCGACAGAA
>JZKD02S1675416.1:452536-473619 GCA_000966675.3 Picea glauca
ATATACTTTAGATAACTAAAATAAGAATCTCTTGCTGCTTCTAAGGTGAGATGGGATGCATCCTCCAATGAAGTCAAAATTAGGGAGCCTTTTAGGTTCAGGAATTTCTTTGCAACTACCTACAGAGTGGAAAGGTATTCCAGACTGCTCCTGGAGGAAGGACTTGCTTGGATTGGGTGTAGTTATAATCCCCCTATCCTCTGGTTTCCTCCATAAATTTACAAGAAGGATTATCAAATTAACAAGAAAAGGGAGGATGTTTCTTTTGAAGAGCTCAAAAGGAGTAATGGGTTCAGGAGACCTGGTGAACCAACTTTCCCTCCTTACAACATCACTTCTTTACATGTAAGATCTCAGCTTGCATGAGGACATGCAAGAAGGTAAGCCGGGGGGTATGTTGGGTTATGAAAAAGGTATAAATATCCTCCTTATCCCCACAGTTCATGATACAATCTTGAGTGACTTTTCTATTAATTAGGTATAAATAGAATAGAAAATGATTAATATGTCTTCTAGTGATATTATTGAAGTCATGTTGAATAGATTCTAAAATACGGTTGGAATTGTTTTATTTTGTTACAGGATTGGTTAAATATTGTCAAAACCGAAATATCAAAGGAAATCTTGAAGATGCGTGAGCCATTGGAGGTTAAGGAATTTTGGCACAAAAGCAATTTTAAAGATTATTCGTTTTTCTATATTGTAATTTTATAATAGTAAAGCAATATCGAGGATATTTTGATCCTCGAGATGGCTTGATTTACTTAGGTTATTGTATATAGAGAGGATAATAGATCCTGAAAGACAATCTAAGAATTGCATTCAAGTATTCAGACTTAGAGTTACTCTGCACAAGTCGTTTTTGTGAATGATGTACCAGCTATGAAGTTAATAAAATCTTTGATCATTTTCACATTTTCTACATACTGAGTTTCTAGTAGCAGTGCTTCTAAAGACCAAGGGCCTAGTCTAAAGGAGCTATTGTTTCAGTTGTAATTGTATCAGTTTGATTCATGTTTTACGATTCAATTCTCTTTTACAATAGTTAAGACGAATTCAATAGTGTGTTAATGATTTCATATTGTTTTGCATATAGAAGATAGACATTTCTCTTGAGTGTTAATGATTGTTGATTCCAATTTCCATTACTGAAGTTTGTTGCTTGATAGTTCCTCATGTTTTCACATGCGTTGTTCCTTTTACTTAGATTCACACTTGTTGTTCCTTTCGAATAGGTTACAATTGTCGTTCCTTTCAGTTAAAGTTACAATTGTTTTTCCTTTCCATTTAGTTATGTTTGTTGTTCCTTACGATTAGATTAAAATTGCATTTTATTTTCATTAGAGTAATTCACTATTTCCTTTCCAACAATTTGATTCTTAGTTAATAGTTAATTCTGCAAGTCTTTACTTAGATTCAATCATTGTTTTTTTAAATGAATTTAGCAGGTTAGCTAGTTCCTTTTCATTCACATCATGTTAGCAATTAGATTTCAATTCTGTTAAATAAGATCTTAATCTCAAAATCTTTAAATGAACATTTGAGGAACTTGATTGTGGATAAACTCGGGTTTTCTTTAGCTACGCGATTTTAGCCTCTACAAGCTATCTGCGTAGACTTTGCTAATGTTCTTGAGATAAAATATGAATCCTTGGGTTGATAAATTAATGTTAAACTAAGGTTGTTTATAGGACATCTTTAGACCCCAACAGACGGTACTCGACATCATGTCAGTACAACTTAGATATGATGCATTCACATCATGCTAGTACGGCTTAGAGATGATACAGTGGAGAGGATGGTTCTTGTAGCCTTTGAGGAAATTCAACATCCGTTTGGATAGTCATTCTTCTAGGAAGTATGTTCGGATTAGAAGAATGGTCCTTGTATCACTTTGTTAAGTGAGTGACTTATGAGAGACACTTTGTTGAGTGCATTGAGTTCAACACATGACTTATTCAGCATCATGCCCGATTACTCAGATGGAGTATGGATTCGAGAGATGATGCAGTTTGATGATATATTTTTTATTCCAGGATGTTATCAGATGATACAAATAGTGGTGATGTTTCTCGTGACTTGATCTGCATGATCATGAGATAGCCTGTGTGGCTATGACGATGCTACTTTTTAATACCTCCCTAGCTAGGAGGGAGTGTTGATATTATGGTAGTTGCAAGAGGTATCAACCTCCATGTGTAACCTTTGACTAGAAAAGAATATTCTGGAAGCTAGAGAAACCCTAAACATTTGAGTAGAAACCCTAGAAGACAAGTTGGCTCAATAAAAGAAATAATATTAAAGTATTAGCCTCTAAAAGGAGAAGTTTTCCTAGAGAGGTGACAAAGAGAACTATAAATAGAGGATGCTAGAGTTCATTTGTACACACTCTCACACTCAAGTCAAGTACTGCGCAAGTCTAAAGGAGGAGTGCAACTACAACAAATGCAGCTTGGTATTGGTCTTGTTTTGTGGTTTGGGACTTTTTTCTTGGTGCGCTATCCTTTGAGAAAGGTGCACTATCTCTTGGTTATCTGTTGGGTCTGGTACTGCTTCCAGAATTATTCTATTTGTCAAGGTTACTGTGCTCAAGGTGGTTTCGTGCCTTTGGTTGGGTGAAAATATTGTGATATTGTCTATGGTTAAATGAGCACATCTTAACATCAACTACTAATCCTGGGAAAGTCATATGAAAGTATGGAATTTCCCAATTTGAGTAAGAGATAAACAATTTCTCATGGCTTATACCTACCCCTTTGAAGCTTTCTTACCATATTAATCATTTAACTTACAAGTTCAAGAAATATTTACCTTTATTTCTAGCTGATGTAATTGTTACAGTGGAAGAGCATCTTTGTGCATTTTCCAATGCTTGTATCATCCTCAGAGTTAATGAAAATGATAGTTGCATGCTCTTATTTAAAAAATCCCTTTAGGGTAATGTTGCTTCCTTGTTTACCAACCCACCTGATGAATGTATCTCCACTTGGTATGAACTTTATTATTGGCTTACCTTTACTTTTGGGCATTTGGATAATCCTTATGAGCACCTTAAGAGATTTAACCAATTTCGTATGAAGGAGAGTGAAATCATTCACACTTTTAATCTTAGGTTTACCAAGTTGTATAATTTCATTCCTATGTCCATTTTCCCTACCAACTTGGTTTCCCTCTTGCATTATTATGATATTCTACCTCCTCTTTACCATTGGTAGTTGGAGGAGAAGAATGTTTAAGACCTGGAGCTAGCCTTAATCACTTTCCTTGACTTCGAAGAGTAATCATGTAGAACAAGTTTCTCCTTTGATGGTTGTGATCCACACAAATATTTTTCATCCTTAATGATTATTATCCACGATTTACAATATCACATACCCTCCCTTGAACATCTTTTTCTGAAACAAGCCCACCTTGAAAGATCCTTGGATCCCTCTTACCTAAGGCCAAATTATAATACCTTTACCATATGTGACCAAGAGTTTGGATGTGAAGATGATCATGATAATATCATGATGCTCAACGATCAACCCAATTCTAACATTACAAATACCACCATTCTCGAAACTAATAAACAAACCCAACACCAAAATCATGTTTTACCCCAAATCTATCATTCATGTGCATACAATGGTGAAGTTGACTATGCAAAGAAGAAAGTTGTTTTTGACCTCTTTAATACCCTTTATGACAAATTTTTATATGATGATGTTACTAATGAATGGTCAATTCAAGTTGATGAGGACCCTTTCAATTCTATTAATACATGCAACAAGTCTTCCTTTGAATATTGTTATGAGATTGATCAAGATCTTGAATTGGATAATGCTTTTTCAAATCCATTGCTTTGATCAAGATAAATTAAGGAACTTGACACTAGTGTGCATACCTCTCTTATGTGCATACTGATCTAGGTGGATATCGGTGGCCACCCACCTATTCCAACTAGCTCAAAATAATTTTCTGGCAACTTACTATTTTTAATAATTTTTCGGTTCTTAAACTTCTGTGGCCATTTTGAGGGCATAAATGAAGTTTTTTTGGGACCGAACACCTCAAAGATAGCCAACGGCTCTAATTGATCCCCAAAAATGAATATTCTTGGTGATACCTTTCCAACAATCTATCGTGTGCCCCAAATGGAGATCATATGCCAAAGTTACACCCCCGAGAAGTTGATACACCAAACTACCCAAAACGGGGTCCACAAAACTGTTGGATTTTCATCTTCTAGGGTCAGGTTTTTGGATTTTATACTAACTCTAGAGTTAGTATCTTGAGATAGTTTTTCATCTTCCATACACTTTAATACATTGTTCTTTGAAACTAGAGTTACTTAAGTTTGCACGCCGATGTAAGCAAGACACATCTATAGTTTAAAATCCAAACTAGATTTAGTATATTGAGATAGCTTTTCCTCTTCCATACACTTTAATACATTGTTCTTTGAAACTAGAGTTACTTAAGTTTGCACGCCACTGTAAGCAACACATATCTATTGGTTGGCATTTGTTGACCACAATTTCAGTCAACAGTTCTTATTTGGAAAAAAAAATGCCAGGCTCTTCCCTCAATTCACATTGCTTGCATGAAGTTTTTGCATACTCTCGTTGAGATGTTGCTACACATTTTGAAGTTCGACAACCTAGCCAATCCCTAGGTTACTTGAGGATATCTTTGTATTTTTCGTCATTCAAGAATATTTTGGAAATTATGATAAGTATTTTTTAATGACTAACAGTGATGGTCGTTGATCAGTTATACATGTTGGACAAATTATAAGTTCAATACAACTTTCAACAAGATTGATATAGTATTTGAAAAATTATAATGTTTCTTGAACCATCACTAAATACGACCCATTTTCTAACTCCTCACATTTATAATGTTGTTATATTTCACACTCATGATTGACACATCGACAAAATATGTTTGAGACCTATATACATTGCCCTTTCTTACCATATGTCTCACTTTATTCACGTGACCTTTTAATAAAGAGAGAGTTAACACATTCTTTAAAGCTTGGGATCATTTCATATCATACCCAACATATTACTCATGGCATGATTCACTTTTCTAAAATATTTCTCATTTCTCTCTTCCTGATTATGACATTATCTCATACCATGCCTTTTGGGTTATGGCCTTTTAAACACACAACACAACATGTAATGAGGGTATATGGAGCTTTGATGTGGTCCCTAGGGAAACTATTAAATATTCTTGAAGTTACAAGGGTATACATTGGTTCATTCAATGACAAACCAATAGATGAGGTTGTTTTAGGTACAATGGGGGGATCTTTTCAAAAAAGAGGAGGATCTTCTAGTTGATTTGAAAGACATTCCTAGGAAAGCATGTGATCCTAAGGGGTGGTCATTGCTCGGCGGTGATGGTATCGTGGTTTTGTATGTTTGAGAGCAGTGACTTTCCATACATTCTAGCTTTTATATTATTGGTCATTCTAGTTTTATTTTCTTTATTTTTCTTTAAATACAATATTCAAAAATATTAAAAAAACAAATTCCCAAACAAAGTTCCATTTCTTTAATTTAATTTCAATATAGTAATCTTTGTCTTTCTTTTTATGTATTATATTCATTTCATTATGGCATTTCTCGAAAACATTAACTAAAAAGAGAACATGTAATTTACTTCATTTCTTTAAATTAATTTTAACCATTTTTTTTTATTAATTTAACTTTTGTTGCAATATTTAAAAAATAAATAAAGATTTCAATTCATTGTATTTTAGGTTATTTCTTAAAATCAATAACCAAATTATTATTAGTTTGTTTATTTTTCTTTTTAACTATTTTATTTTAGTACTTGTAATTAAAAATTTTCACTAACTTTTGCTTTCATTTATGTTTCATTTGTAAAAGTAAAAAATATAAAAAAAATTATAAAGTTTTAAAATACATAAAAATTAAATATTTACAAAATAATAATTAAGAAATTCATCCTTAGACTTTTAAGTTTTAGGGTTTAATGTGCTTTCCTTCCATGGCTATAAACTCAGGGTGACTCACGGGAGGTTGAGATGTTAGTATTGAAACATTATATTTTCGACATCAACATAAGACTATTTGGCTCTTGTTAAGGAATCACAATTGAATTTGGGTGAATGTGGCAAGGACATTCCAAATAAATATGGTCAACTCATTAAACTAATCCTCATGAACCTGAAGACACCCTATGATATATTATGTTTGACATTTTGTGCTACTTGGGCTTCCATAAAAGAAGACTAAGGACTATAAATTTGGTTCTTTCTGTGGTTTGCTAATTAGGACACGAGAGAAATTGCTTGATGAACGAAAATTAGAGGTTAAGCAACATGCTCATTTGTTGAAAAGAAAAGATTGATAGAACTATTAAGAAAGAGGTTGACAAGGTAGTCAGGACAAACTAACCAACTACATTGACTAAAATGTAAAGAAGCATGATGACAAGACTTCAACTAAGAAAGAAAGAAAGAATACAAATTGTTGCTATTATATAAAATTGGGAAATATAGAGAAGGATTGTTGGAAGAAGACTAGAGATCTTGAAGAGAAGGTCAGTGACCTTGAAGGAGATGTGATGTGTCGACACCAATGCTCAACACCAAATTCTAGAAGGTAAGACATATAACTACACATTATTTCTTAGTACTTCTCATGTCCTACATGCTCAAACTTCATAAAGTGAGTGGATAGTTGGCTCTAGCTTTATGCATCATATGGCTAAATATGCCTCTCTTTTTCTTCCTTAAGTTAAGTTATTGAAAACAAAATATTTTTAGTAGATGATTATGCAATTGTTTTTGTTGGTTGCAGAGATATCAAGTGTCAAAATGGTGTAATCACTAATGTGTATCATGTACCTATCTTGAGTTCCAATTTATTGTGTATATCACAACTTAACCAAATTTGTAAAAAGGTTGAATTCTAGCTAGATTAGTTTTTTGTGAAGGATGTGAACAATATTTGGAAGGTTATTGTTGAAGGAATCTTTGATCCTAAGGATGGATTGTACAAGTTTCATGACCATCCACAAAGATATTTCAGACTCACTGCACTCATTACTCAGATTGATGATCGGAGCAAAATTTGGCATGAATGACTCGAACACCTAAATTTCTAAATCTTGAAACTGATAGTGAAACATAACATGGTTACTGGACTACCTAAAATAATTCCCCCTAATGGAGTATGTGAAGGATGTGTGCTTGGAAAGCATCATCGAGTTCCTTTTGAAATAGGCAAAGCTTGGAGAGAAAATACTCAGTTGGAACTTATCCATAGTGATTTGGGTTCCCAAAACAAATCATCAGTAGCAAGTGAAAGGTATGTTTTAACCTTCATTGATGATTTTTCCAAGTAAACTTGGAATATTTCTTGAATAATAAGAGTCTTGTCTTTGAAAAGTTCAAGGAATTTAGGGCATTGGTGGAAAAACAATGTGGTTGACCTATGGTCGAACAATGGTGTAAAATATGTGGGAAAACTATTTGAAGATTACCTACGCCATCATGGTATCTCTTGGAAAATATATCTACTTCACACATCTCAACAGAATGGAGCTGCAGAAAGAAAAAACCAAACTTTAGTCGAAATGGCACAATGTTTTCTTTAGGCCAACGATTTGTTGACTCACTTTTGGGAAAAAAGTTGTTTAATATTCAAATTATCAATTGAACCTTATTTTGACTAAAGTTGTTTATGATATGACCCCTTTTGAGAAATAGAGTGGGAGAATACTCTCATTCATAAAACTTATAATGCATGGATGTATTGCGTGGATGCACATTTTAGATGACTATAGGAAAAACCATATACAAAAATTCATGTTTGCATCATGATGGGACTCTGAAGAGTCGAAGGCCTATAGATTGTTTGACCCAATCAAATGGAAAATCATTCTCAAAAGAGATGTTGTCTTTGATGAGAAGACCACATGTATTAAGCTATTTAATTCCTCTTCTAGTTTGATGAATAATGATCCTTTTGAAATTGTGACAGAGATTGGATCGAGTGAGTATCATATTGGAGCATCAACTAGATAGATGACTTATCTACCTACTTTGACTTGTAGTCAATCATCGACTGCAAAATCAATTACCATTTTTTTCACTCCCTAAGAGGTATTCTGGTGAATTTGTTGATACATGAACCTTTTCATTGCATAATACTTGTCTACCCTGATGGGTTGATAAGACAATTGAACTTGCTAAAGATAATGTGGGAGGTATCAATGACTCAAGGAAGACTAGAAGTCAGAAACAACGTGGTAGTGTTTCTCTGATGGCACATGTGCTAGAAGCATGTGATTTAAATACATATGCAGATGCACATGGTCGGCCCAAATGGGAGAATGTTATGGTTGAAGAATGTCATTCCTTGACGAAGAATGAAACATGGGATTTAGTTCCTAAATTGCAAAGAAGAATGTGTTGAAGTGTCAAATGGGTCTATAAGACCAAGTTCACACATTGTGGCACTATTGAAAGAAACAACTCTCATTTGGTAGAAAAGGGATTTTCTCAACAATAAGACATCGACTACACTGAAACCTTTACCCCTATTGAAAAGATGAATTATTCTCTACTGATACTTTCACTTGTTTCTCGTTTTTTATGGGAGGTACATCATATGAATGCCAAAATATCTTTTCTTCATTGAGATATGACTAAATAAATTTATATGGAGTGAAATAAAGGGAAAAGAAGAATAACTCCATAACAATTGTGTCTAATTTCATGTAACTAGCCACCTACTAGATGAGTAAAATAAGTACATAAACTCCACTCTTTATTAGAGTGAAAATGAAATTCTTTCACTTTCATGGTTCATTTTCTCTCCAACATGAGATATTACAAAAGTATCTAATATGTGTTTTAGAGATTGACGTTGGTTGGAGATAGAGAGCACTTTACCTTTCCATGATCTTGATTCTATTAATAGGGGTTATAAAGTAAGGAGAGAGATCTTAAGACAAGCACTAACTATATAAGGGTCAAAGGAATCGAAGGGAGAGCTCTATTGTTGTTCTAAATAAGAGTGTAACTATCCTTGTGAGCATCGTGAAGAGAAAGAATGCTTTGGTGAAAGTAATTATGAACCGAGTCATTTTAGATACTACTACTCTCCAAAGCCACTTTCATGGTGTGACAGATGTTTGGTTCTGGGGTTGAGTGGATCAAGCCCCTAGTCGTCTTATTTCATAGAATATGTTTCCTGTAAGTTGATTAGGTGCAATTGATTTCCCACTTCCAAAAAAAATCATTTGAGAAGAGGGAAAAAGATCCCCCCCGGGTTTTGAAAAGGATACTAGTCTAGAGCGTCGACTGAAGAAGTCTATATATTGTTTGAGCAAGCCCTTAGGGATTGGTATGGGAAGATTGACCATTTATTTGTTGATATTGGATTCAAAGATTGTGAATGAGATCATAGTATTTATGTTTCACATGTAAAAGGTGAAATATTAATTGTTGTACTATATGTGGATGATTTAGTCATCACTGGAAGCAACATTGATTTAATTTTGGGTATGAAGAAACAATAGGTAGATACATTTGAAATCACTGACCTTGGTATCTTACATTTATTTTTTTTCATCCCAATTTTGCAAATGGACAATGGTATATTTATTTCCCAACCTAAATATGTAATTGGTGTTTTGCAGATATTGAGATGGAAGATGTAAAAGTCTTGTGTCGAACCTTTTCAGCCTGAGAGAGAAATTGACCAAAGAATGTGATTATGTGAAATTTGACATGAGCCTCTATCAACAGTTGGTTGGTAGCCTTACTTAATTAGCTCACAATCAACCTAATATTTTCTTTGTTGTTAGTGTGGTTTCCCAATTCATGCAATATCTGTAAGAAAGGCACTAGAAGTTTGCAAAGAGGATTGTTTGTTATATCAAGGGAACTTATCAACTTGGTATGAAATATTGCAGTAATAAATCAGACCCATTGGTTAGTTATACCAACTCATATTGGCTGTGTTATCCCCTATTTCTAGGGACAACTAAGGATATGATGTCTCAAGGCCCTCAGGTTGCAGACATGGAGTACCGAGAGAAAGATGACTAACAACGTCCACATGCATAGATAGAGACCCACTTCACCACCATGCATTCTTGGTTATTCACGATGGCATTCACCAAATCATCTTTCTTTCGGAAGACAATGGGTCTTGCTCCATGAGGTACAAGTTAGGTATTGTGGTGAGTGTCACTTTAATACTTGAGGCATGTGAGAATGTTGCATTTAAAGCTACTTTTGATTAGAGAACGCCTGCTTGGAAATTATGCCCATTGCCCTGTTTTTCCTTGGTGGTTGACATTGTGCCCTAGTAAGTGGTCGCCCTTGGGGATGGGTTTTCTACTAGGAGGTCTCCTTGACGAGTCATCGGGTCATTCCCGATCATACTTATCATTTTTCACACTTCATCCTTTTTATCTCCTTATCTTTTGGGATTTTTCGAGTGTACTACACCATTAAGGGATTGTATCTCATTTCAAGGGAAGAAGGGGCTGAAGGTCCCAAGGTAATGTAGCAGGAAAAAGATAAAATCCAAAATTAAAACCTTATATATTCTTTCCTAAAGAGATCTTGAGAACAATGAAATGTTTCTCTTAAAATAATTAAAGACCTGCAAAAGCTAATTTCACATATATAAATGTCCCACTTGTTGAGGGATCTACAGAAGTGTGGTATACCCTTTGCTTTACCCACATGGCACTTTGTGTGCCTTCGACTTCAAGTGACATAGTGGTACTTCCTTCAAGTCTTATGTTACCCATTTGGATTACCCAATTGTTTTGGAATATAATTAATTAATGGAAAATAAATGGGCTTGGAAAAAGGATGCATTGAAAATGAAGGTGAAACACACCATCTACAAAGGCACCCATAAATGAGACAATACAAACCCTTTTATGTCATGAACCCCATGCAAAAAAATCTTACCCCATCCAGTTCATATTCTTCACATGGTTTAGAGAGGGTCCACCTGGGAAAAACTCCTTGACTTGAGGAATGAATCACCCAATAGGTCACCTTGACAACCCTCCCATACCTAAACTTGGAAAATTGCATAGGGTCTTTGAGCACTTGTTTAATTTGATGAGGTAGTTTTGATGCACATGTTTAGGTGGCTCTTGTATTAAATGTGATTTTACTTGCCATGATACATTTCACTTGAGACCCTTTGAGGGCACACTCATCTGTCTTTGCAGGACCTTGTTTGATAGATGTTTGGAAAGAACAAGCCCAACTTAGGCCTTCATTGGGGCAGAAAGCCTTTTGGTTGGATTCCATGACCCATAATTTGTAGGAAAGACATAGGATGGATGTTTCTTTTGGAAGCAAGGGAGGAGACCTTGGAGTTGACACCTAGCCCTATCTATCCCAGCGAATTTCCTTTGGAGGATGAAATACTTCATTTTGGGCCTTGACATCTTGACTAGGGCTAGTGTTTGGTGGTTATGATGATGGCTTGTTGGAGGATTGACATGTTTTGATGAAGAGAATCCATTGGACCATGAATACAAGGCCTTGGGAGGCCCAAAGAATTCACCTTCAACATCAACAACTTGCTAAATATGCCAAGACGACACCCTTAGGGTTTATTTTTGTGCAAAATTCAAGTTAAAATCAAATTAATTTGTAAAGGGGATAGATAAAGAGGGTGGCCCCCTTACTTTGTGGTTTACACTAATTAAATCTGGACACACACCTTTAGAGGTTTTGTATAAATAAGGATCAAATTCATTTCATTTTTATCATAACTCACTCTCTCTTGAGTGAGAGACTTGGCTGAAATTTTTTCCCCTCTTGGGAAAATCACATCTCTATCCCTTTTGCAATTTTTGGATGCTTAACACTTGTCTTTGGAGATAAAGTGGTGTGTTATCTCTTGGATGCTTGTCTTTTTCTATGGTGATGGAATGTTCTTGGTAGATAAGGGTTTATCTTGCTATTTTCTTGGAATAGGTAAGGAATTTTTGCATATTGTTGGTGTTTCTTTCTTATTTCATGGTTATTCTTTCTTAGACCCTTGGAGGAGTATAAGGGCATACACCCTCCACCAAGTCTATCATTATTGTTAAGTGGATAAGTTATTGCAAAGGTTGCTAGGAGGAGTAAAATGGCTTACACCCTCCTAGATTAACCTTGTTAGATTTACTCACTCTAGGGAGTAAAAGGGATTACACCCCTAGAGAAGTAGTAGATCTAACCTTACACAAGAAGAGTCCATAACTTAGTGATAAGGAACTAATCTAAATTTGCATTGGAGAAATAAAATCATTGCATTGGTATACGTGATTTTGAGAGATATTGTATTTGTTCAAGTTGGAATATTTTCTAAGTGTTATAAGCTTTCTTATGCCCTAAGGGCATCCTATTTTATCCAAGGATATTATTGTTTTAATAAATTTAATTCCACAGCCATTAGGGCTGCAACAAACTTCATTTTCTTTCATCATTTACTCACTTTTCCACCGTTGAAATTTACTTGTAAACCTAGATTATTGTTCTACTGCTCACTGACTATATTTTTTATGGTTTACTTGTTGATTTCTATGGTTGGAACTTGCTGATTTATAAATTGTTTTCCACAGCCATAGGGATCCCCTAATACTTTGTTGATAACTTCATTTAGCATCCCTATTTCACCATCAAAGTTTGTGCTTAAATATTGGAAAACTATATACATGTTTAGTGCTTAATTATCCAATAATATTTTGATGACTTTGATGGTTAGTTGTGAAACTATTGCAATTTACTCATTGCTGATATAACTCTGATATATTCTTAATTTTTGGGACAACAAGATTACCTTGCTGATTTCCCTTAGCTTTTGAGGCTTACATTGTAATATACCGTCTTGTCTTGGTGGGCTAACATTGTTTTACAGATACAAAACCATTGGAAATCATTCACCCTTCCACAACACTATTTTCCAAGCCTCTTTCCACCTCCAAAATTGACTCATAGAGGTTTCAATGGCCATCCTACCACTTTCCATCTCAAATCCCCCTAGGGTTAACGATATTCAACCCTTGTGATGATTTATCATCACTAAAGTGAGGGGAGTATCTATATAAGGTGACAATGGGTAGTTGCTCCCATAGTTGTCTCACATTTGTGGACTAGGTTGGGATTTTCCCAACCGACAATCTGTGCAATACCATTTTGGCATCATTGTCGGGGAGAATTTTGAATCCTCTTCATTCCCTAACAACAATTTGGAAAGCTTTGATCCCAAATCATTTTCCCATAGCTTGCTTGGTGACTCCATTTGAGGGAAGTTCCCTTTTCACTTTTGATTAGATTTTCATAAACTTCATCTGGCGAATCCACTAATGAATCATGGATGTGTATGATGAATACTTGTTAAAAGAATGGGATGATATCCAAAAATTTGATGGTAATCCATGTTCAACCGTCACACATGTTATCGAGTTTGTCAAATTCATTCATTGGTATCAAATAACCTAGGAAGATGTTTTAACGCAATCATTCTTTCTATCCTTGAATGAGAAACAAAGAGATTTGATCAGCATACTTGCATCCAAAAGGACTTAACCATCTTCATCTAGGGATCCCGAAGATAATGAAATGTCTCTCATAAGAAACTGATGGGACCCGTGAAAAATAACAATGCAAAAATGCCAACCAAGGTAGAGCATGTGTGGGAAATGTTTTTATGCTTAGGTAGAATTCCCACACATTGTCTTCAACTTGGAGAAGCATAATGTGACCAGGGTAGAGTCAAGGTGGGAAATTTTTTTCATGCTTAGGTAGAAGCCCCACCTTGGCTTCAACTTGGAAACATCTTACAAAAGAAAGGAAATAAGTGGGCTTGGAAAAAGGATGCATTCAAAACGAAGGTGCAACACACCCTCTACAAAGGCACCTATAAATGAGACATGTGATCCTTGGTATGTCGTGAACCTCATGCCCAAAATTGTTTCCCCCATCCATTTCATATTCTACACATGGCTTAGAAAGGGGTCCACCTGGGAAACACGCCTTGACTTAGGGAATGATTCACCCAATAGGTCACTTTGTCAACCTTCCCATACCTAAACTTGGCAAGTTGCATAGGGTCTTTGAGCACTTGTTTAATTTGATGAGGTGTTTTTTTATGCACATACTTAGGTGACTCTTTTATTGATTTGATTTACTTATCATGATACATTTTACTTGAGATTCTTGGAGTGCATATTCACTGTCTTTGCAGTACCTTGATTGGTGGACATTTTTGGAGGAACAAGCCTAGCTTGGGCTTCCTTGGGGCATGAAGCCCACAGGTTGGATACCATGGCCCACACACCAGATGATGATGGTAGCCTTTGGAGGCTTGAGAGACACCTTGGAGGACCTCACCTATCCCCTACAAGACTAAGGTTTTTCCTTTGGATGTCAAAACGTCACATTTGGAGGGCTTGATGTCACCCTAGGGCTAGGGTTTTAGTGGTGGTGATGGACATGTGGCACTTTTGATGGGAAAATCCCTTGCAGTGAGGAAGATACATTGGCTTGAGGACACATGGCCTTGGAGGCCTAGCGCTATCTCCTTCATCCCCAACGACTTGACCAAAGTGCCAAAACGTCACTCATTAAGGAGATGATGTCATTTTTAGGGTTTCTTATGTGCATTTCTTAAGTTAAATTTAAATTTTATGTTGTAAAGGGGAAAAGTAAAGGTTGTTGACCCCTTAATTTGTGGTTTACCCTAAAGTTAAGTGGACAAACACTTTTTATAGGATTTGTATAAATAAGGATAATTTTTATTTCATTTTCATCATAACTCTCCTTTGAGAGAGAAACAATTTGGCTGAAATTTTTGACCCTCTTGGGAAAATTGCGTGACTCTATTTATTCGTGTTTATCTATGGTGTATCTATCTCTTGGTGAATGGATGCTATGTGCTATCTCTTGGAGGTACTTCTTTTCTAGTTTTGGTGACTTATCTTGTGAGAACTAGGGTTTATGCATGATATCTTTGTGAATTATTAGGATTTTCTACAATTTGTATGTGATATTGTTAATTTCATAACTAATTTGTCTAAACCCTTGGAGGAGTATAAGGGAATACACCCTCCATCAATATACTTTGCCTCTTATCATTGAATTCTTGTTTTAAAGGATTGCTACCAGAAGTAAAAGGGCTTACACCTCGGTAGAGTTTTATCCTTGTTAGGGTGTACTTTCTCCAGGGAGTAAAAGGGCTTACACCCCTAGAGAAATAGTAGAACCTAACCAATAACGAGAGGACACCATCACCGGAGATAGAATATTAATGCATTGGTAAACGTGAAAACTTGTGATTTGATTTGTTCAAGTGGCTAATAATTTTTTGCATGCTATAAGCTATCTGAGGCCTCTAAGGCATCTTGTTTTAGCCTAAGATTAATATTTTTGTAATAGAATTCAAGATACAACCATTAGGGATGCAAAAAAATCACTTAATCACTCTCATTTACTCTCTCATCTAACGTTTAAATTTACAAATAAATAGTGCTAATTACTCTTTGTGTCAAGGGATTTCATTTGGGCATTCAACTTGTGATTTTCTACGTTTAGATCTCACTGTTGTAGCATAAGTTTTCTACAGCCATAAGGCTTCCCTATTTTATTGTTGATAAAATATTTTTTCATCCCTTATATATCATCAAAACTCGTGCTTAAGTATTGGATTAATATCTACTTTATTGGTGCCTAATTATCCAATAATCATTTAGTGTTTTTTTATGGTCATTTTTGCAGCTGCTATACTTTGTTCATTGTTGTTATAACTCTACATATCGTTGTAGTTTAGGGACAAAAATATTAACTTGTTGATCCACCATTGGTTTAGAGGCTAATATTGTTATTTTTGGTCTTGTACAAGTTGCACTGACATTGTTTTACAGGAATCGATCATTGGAAACCTCTTATCACTTCCCAATACCTCATTTTCAGCCTCTTACTTCCTTCATCATTGAGAATAGGGGTGGTTTACATTACATCCTCCTTTAACTCATATCAATCCCCTTGGGGTCACCTGGGATATCCCCCTTTTGTTGGATTTATCCTTCACTAAAGCAAGGGGAGGGTTTTCCTAAGATGACAGTGGGTAGACTCTCCCACAGTTATCGCTCTCTCATTGGATTGGGTTGGGATTTTCCCAACCTACAATTTTTGCGATAACATTTTGGCATCATTGGTGGGGAGGATTTTGAATCCTCTTTCGGTCCCTAACAACACTTTGGCAAGATTCCATCCCAAATCCTTTACCCCTAGCTTTCCTGGCAACTCCACTTGAATGATGTTCCCCTTCCATCCTTGATGAGCTCTTATTGAAGATCATCTGGTGACTCCACCATCCAAGAACCTATCTTTCCCTAATCACCCTTTCCATCCTTTGATGAACCTTGATCTGATATGGAAACTCCATTGAAATTTTTATCCAAATGATGGAAAGATGTCTCTGTGGTGCTTTAATGAGGCATACAAAACCTTGGATGTTCATTTTGTTTATTGGTATCCAAATAAATTCCCAATAAAAAATTTGATTCACATCCCTAAGTTTGACAGTGATCCATCCTCGGTTGTTGCACATGTCACTGAGTTTTCTAAACTCATCATAGACTACAACATAGAACAAGAATATGTGATTGTGCGATTGTTCCTCTTATCTCTTGAAGAAAGGAGAATACATTGGATCAAACATTCTTGTAGCCCTAAAAGTATTTCTTCTTCAATAAACCTTATCTGAGACTTCCTCAAGCATTGGGGCCCTAGAAATCAGAAGCACAAAGATACTATTCGAGACCTTCAGGATGTTCTCTAGGGATGTTCATTTCTTCCAGATCTTATTGAAGGTTTGAAAGAAATGCTTCTTCTAAAAACTGATGAAAGTGCAGCTGAGTAAGAAGAGATTGAGGATGATAGTAATGAGGAAAATTTTGAGTGCTTCAAGGAAAACATACAAGAAGACAATGAGTTATGTGAACAATTACTTGAACACTTCCATAATAAGGACTTCATGGTCAAGCTCTTTGTGCAAAGAAAATAAAAATACAATGATATCCTTCAAAATTATGAGAGGAATCCTACCCTAAACATGGCATGGGAGGTTTCCATTTCCTATTTCGGAGTAAATTCACTGTGTGACACTGTGACAAAGAAATATGATTACCAAGAGGGCCTTCCAGCTCAAGATCGGTCATTCTTGATGCCTGAAGAAGTCTCGAAACTCATTGAATATCAAGATAAAAAATTTCTCAAAGAGAAGGTCCACAATGAAGAAGTGCTAGAAAAAGAGATCTATGAAGAAAGTTGTCAAAAATATCTCGATGAAGTTTCTCTTGCAAAAGGCTTTGACAAGACATTGCTATCTTCTTTCCTTTCAGAAGAAGATGAAATTGTCCTGCCTCCTACACATGAAGATGAATAAATGATCAACATAAGTGATGTGGATGATATTGTGGAGGACCATTCTGACATGGTTGATAAAAATATTGATGATTTCATACATGTTGGGAGACGTAGATGGGGTGTGGGTTGAATCATTTTTTATGGAGATCCTATTTACGACGTTGAAGGTATCTCTCAAGAAAAATAGTTTGAGTTGTCGTCTTCATAGGGTTGGTCTTCATGTATATATGATTTAGATGTTTGGAAGCCTGATGATGATATGGTTATAGATTTTTTATGTCCATTCAAAGATTACTTGTCGTAGAATAATTAGGGTGATCTTCAGTCATCCTTTGGGAGTTGTGATGCATATCCTTTTGGGGATACATGTTTTTTCTATGAAAAGTTTCAACTACCTTTGCCCTCAGATTTAGATGGATACCAATACGTGGACATTCCATAGCATTCAAAGACTCATATCACAGAGCAACAATGTTTTCTTCTTGGGTCCCTTTGGAAGGATTTGCAGATGAAGAAGAAAGATATTTTGGATGTGGGGAAAGAGTCCTTCTTAGGACCTGAGTTTGTCCCTTATCCTTTTTCCTCTTCTCTGGGGAATCATAAGGTTTTCTTGGGATCTCTTATATTTTATCATCCTTCAGGGAGAAATGATTTTCTAAGTGAATATGAAGATGATTCGTCGTCTGTTCATGGTATTCCTATTCAGAGATGGATTGATCGGGCTTATGGCTATACTTTTATGCAGGATTGTTGGGATGATCAAGCCAGTGGTTTCTCTTTCCAACAGGACTTCCTCCCTTCCACCCATCTCCATGAGTTTCATTTCATGACTGATTATATGTGTATTTATTCTCATGACCATTATTTTCTTGAATTATCTTTGTTGTATTACATAATTAAGCACAGGGGGAGAACCTTGATGAGATGATCAATTGGTTTCATTGGTTGTACGTTTTCACCTAACATCCAACCACATTTGATCATCGGGGCCCAATGCCCAGGTAAGTAGGTAGTTCATCTTTTTTTCTTGCATTTGCATCTTGATTGCTCATAATAGCTTAGTTTCATGTCATCCTTCCATGTTTCATTTTTCTCTACTTGCATATTGCTTTCATCATATTACATATTTAGTTCAGAAATTTTTGAAAAATTGAAAAATTATCTCCTATATTAGTTGCCAATTTTGAAAATTTTGATTTTGATGTATATGGACAAAGGGTGATAGAGCCACTCTAGATTTTACATTTTAATGTTTCAGTGTAGGCGCAGGTCTTCCCATGAGACGTTGAGGTTCTCATGCACTCTAATACGAGTACATGTCCCGAAGTAAGAGCCAAATGTTATCCCCATTTCCTAGGGATAACTAAGGATATGATGTTTTGAGGCCCTCAGGTTGCATACATGGAGTACCGAGAGACAAATGGTTGATAATGTCCGCTTGCAAAAATAGAGGCTCGCCTCACCACCACATATCTCATATCCATCACGATGTTATCTGCCACACCATCTTGCTTTTGAAAGTCATTGGATATTGCTCCATGAGGTACAAGCCATGTATTATGGTAAGTGTTGTAACAGATATTGAAGATTTCCGATTTTACGTAGGCACTTGTATAATTCAATATAGAATCTTATGTTTTGACAGAAATCTAAAATGGCGCATAGGAGCGGAGCTGATACCTGTCCAGTGCACCAGTAGTAATAATTTTTAGATAATGTTACCTGCGTTTAAAGCATCCTATCAACATGTCAAGGTTCGAAATATACAAGTGAAAGCTTGCTGTGTCAATGGAAATCAACTCCTATCAAGCTATTTAAGTGATTTCAAGTATGTTCTGCAAATACGAAACTTGCAATCTGGAAATTTGCTTCATATTTTGCCAATAGATATTGGATCAGTTTCTTGGAATTATTGGAGGAATAATGGGAGCAGTTTACAACTACCTTCTTGAGAAGACTCTAAGACTCTATGCCCTCATCAATCGTAAGGAACCTAAGCCTTTTCCGCCAGCGAAAATGATCAGCGAAGAATGTCCTAGCATTAATAGCACATGAAACTTCAGTCATTCAACTATCCAGCAGGTCAATACAATGATCTGGCAAGTCTCCTTTTCACAACAAATGTTGGTGCCGTTAAAAATATCTTCAGCTCTGGCACAGGAGATGAGTTTCATCAATCATCACTCATGCTTTATTTTATGGCTATTTTCACATTGCTACTGGTAACATATGGACTCTCACTTCCATCGAGTCTCTTCATACCCATAATTTTAATAGGGTCTGCATATGGACGTTATCTCGGAGAGTTGATTGGATCCTTCACATTGACCAGGGGCTTCGTGTTGTGCTCGGCGCAGCCTTTTTCTCGGGGACTCATATGAGTGACAGTCTCATTCGGCTGCAGCCATGATTATACTGAACGCGGTATAAGAGGAATCGATGAAACGATGTCGCATTCATACTATACTCGCGGAATGGTGTTCGATCATCAAAATCTGCGGAAGACAAAACTTGCTGCCTGAGCGATTACAGGGAATCATGCTGGAGGTGAAAGGACAGCTCGTTGTGGTATATTTCCTTAAATTCGAAGGGCCTGGGTTTCTGTTGACAGCTCTCCGTTTATACGACAGTAGTAATGGGATTGACAGTGCCCAAAGTATAGTGGTGAGGAGAAACTCATTTGTGCTGTTGGTCTTGCCAAAGCTAAAGCCTGGAATTTTTGTGGAAACCATACATATCTTTTGGTTCTAGCTACTCCTGTTGAGTTGATTTTACTGGGCATATGCTGTAGTAGTAGTGGTGATGGAACAGATCCGTATGCCGAACTTTCTTTGCAACTATTGCCCGAGTATACAATACCATCTAATGGTGTAAACCATGACTTGTGTAGCATGCATAGATTATAGTCACATTTTTCCTGCTGGGCGAGATAGCCACATATATGAATCGCAGTACTCAACACGATCAGGCTGGCATAGACAATGAACGTAAACCGGCTATGGAGGATTTGTGAGCGTGAAACCTCACCAACGCACGTTATCGCTCAAAATATTGGTTGATCACTCGATCGTGGAAAGTTACGCAGAGGGAGAACATGCAGTACGTCGAAGAGTTATCCGAGCATGGCAGTTAATGAGAAGGCTCATCTCTTCGTGTTTAATTATAAGAATTCGCCCCTCGTCCTTCGCCTGGGACATGAACACAGCCACCCAAGTATATGAATCCAAGTAAACAACATTGTTTAAAGACGTGGACAACACATGCCGCACACCAATCACGCGATTTCAGGATTTTGAATATCGTTTTTCACACTACGCTTCTTCCTCCGAAAGTCCGAAAGCCGATTCACGGTTCCATCATTTCGTCGACGGGACAAAATCGTGCGCTTAGATGTTCAAAGAATGCTATCACGGCAACTATAATAAACCTGAAAAGCCTGCATCCCAGTGGCAATGTGGTGATGCTCCAATGACGGCAATGATGACTGTTAAGAGATGGCTACGGGGCGACGTGCATCTTAAATTGGAAACTGGTTGTTCACCCTGCTAATGTGAATTTGAAGCGCAGGCCATATCAGTTGCTAATGCGCAATACAACACCGAGTATGATATATTGGGGAGTAATGATGATCTTGTTGTTAAAAGCAAGCAGAAGTTGTTGC
>JZKD02S1675416.1:483027-500641 GCA_000966675.3 Picea glauca
GGGGAAGAAAACCCAGCAAAAACTTCCTTATCATAAATTGCCAATACAATGTTCAAGAGATAACTCAAACCAATACAGATAGTCCTCTCCAAAAGATGCGCCACTCTTCTCCTTCCCTCCAACTGGTAATTGCAGCTTGCCTCATAAGAGAATGAACAAGTGAGTTGTGTGATAAAGTGAGGTGCTAGCCTCCCTATATATACAAGACTGACACGTGTGAAAGGGTTTCACTGGCAAGGCCGACCTCTCACTCTGGGTGAGTAAACCCACCTTTAATTTAATTATGGGTCTCAATAATAACTATTGGGGTCGACTTCTTATTCTTCCTATTACAATTGTATGATGACCAATCCGCAAAAGGGGATTTGGTCCTAATATAATTACCGACATGATTAATCCACAATGGGGATTAATCCAATGAATAAAATAACAATAAGAATAAGAATACTCTTCGCAGTTACATTATTTCAACACACACAAGTACACAAGATAGTATCTCTATATCTTCTCCACATCGAGCAATTCAAGTAGTACTAGGGTTTTCAAATGCCACAAAATCCTAGTCTTATTCTCTCACAATAACTCCTTTTTATCCTATAGGTTTCATCCTAAACCATAGCTTCCCTTGTCTCCTTAGGGAAAAATCTTAATCCTATTCCTCTCTTGAATTCCCTCAAGAACCCTAGTGCTCAAGACAAAAGAGAGCAAATACAATGAATAAGAGTACAAAGCGACTAGTTCACTCCAACTCTCATATCTCTAACACATGCAATTACATAAGAAAACCATTCCCAATTTGGAGTCATGTTAAGATGCCCCTAATTCAATCCACCAAAAATATTGAAGATCTCCCACAAAATAATGTGTCAAGATGAAGAAATTATTACTTCACAACTACACACATCGGATTTTTACCCTTCTTATTGTAACAGACATAAATATAAATCAATAATTAATAATTACTAATGAAGAGACACTTCATAATGCAAGATCACGTATCTTCATGAATGGAAACTTCTTCATTGGTATATATATGACCCTCATTCTCATTTGTATTCATACAATCATATCAATTTTACTCATGCATATATATATATTGTTATCCACGCGGATTTCTACATTGTATTCCAGATACTTTGGATACTTAATTGGTGATCCATATTTGGTTGTCACATTTAGTATCAAAACCTCATTTTTCTGATCTTGGCCATTGGCTGATATGGATTTTAGCCAATCTCAATTTCTAGAGTTTCTCTGATCTAGTCCTTGACCACCAACCAGCCTTTGGCCACTTAAAAATAAAAATCCATTGAAGAAAAAAAAATCTCACTGCAGATTGGAAGAAACGAAAAAAAAAAAAAAATCCACAACAATTTGAAAAAAAAAAATACAAAAATTATTTGCATGAAGGAATCCTACCATACGCCTGTCATACCAACTACCAACCAATGATCCATACAAAATCCACCAATTTTAGTCGTCAATTAATCATTGTCGTACCAGTCGTATAGTCACCAATTTTTATCAGCCATACAACAATAAATCTATCCTTTGTACGATTAACTAATTGTAGAGTCATACACTTTTAATTGAGAACAATGATAAGCCATACTTTGATTTATTGTATGATTTTTAAATTAAAAGTCAACTACAACCCATGCATACAATTTTATTAATTGCATAAAATTGAAAATTCACCGCCAGTATTCTATACCACCTGGTTGTACACTGTCGCACAATCAACACTTGTGCATTATACAACTTTATAAAAAAATCATTCATTAACCATTTCTGATCCAGGAGGATCTAGGGAACATCACAGAAGTTTCAAAAGTGTCCTAGGAGGCTTAGAATAGTGTCGAAGAATGAGAAAGTGCAAAACTTCAAAGTCTTCAAAGCTCAAAAAAACAACATCATCGCGAAGAGCACATTGCAAGCTTTCCAACGGCGTAAACGGTTCGTCAAATGGACTTACGGATCGAAAGATATCCGCAGTCAAAGTTTTGGTCAACCTAGCCCAGTCAACAGGGATGAGTCAACATGTGTACTACTGACATATGCATCAATACGGATTTTTTCAACGTTCGTATAGGGTACGTGGTGCAATCAGAGATCAACATGTGTCATGATGATGTCAACATGATGATGTGGCAGCACCAAAGGTTGCCATGTGTCACTCATTTTTTGGCGTTTTTCGGTCATTCAATGGACCAATGAAAAAACACCACATGGAAATCCATACAGCCACATGGAAATCCGTACAGGGACCCGAGCAAGTTGATGTGGCAGGGATGACATGGCATGATCATGTAGTGCGGTGATGTGGGCCAATAAAATCTTTCCACGTGGCCTAGTCATGGGCTGCCACATGGCAGCGGGAAAATGCACAATGACATCCAACAACCAAACATTTCAAAAAAAGGCGGGATTAGTTGGCGCCAACCCCGAATCCACCATATTTAACATGTATCCTTCCATATCTGGTCGGTTGAAACCACATACCGCCATATCTATCGCCATCACCAGATTTAGCAGGAGAATCCCGCGGTTTATACTGTATCAATATATATATATATATAACAAATGGTGTATTAAAATGGGAGGACCATGGGTTTGACCCCGAGACCTCCCCAATAAACACTCTTTAAATTGCCTCCACCAACCGTTGGACCAAACGGTCCCGTTGGTTAATCCACCCACCTTTTTATTTAAATTTTGATTTCTTCCAGTTCCAGAAGGGAGGTGCACCCAGGTCGTACGACGGCATGAATTTCAAGGCAAGACACTATAATTATTGCATAGTCTTACACGCAGATCGAGGTAGAGGTCCAGAGAAGGCCTGAAGGTGACAATGTCCAATGGAAACGATTTGACAGTCGATTTTGGGTAATTCAACGACGTGAATCCAATGGCGAGGTCTGTTTCGGTAGCAAAGACTCTAATCAGCAGACTAAATTCTAGAAGAGCCAATGTAAGCATGCTTTTTATTATGTTATTTTCTCATTGAATGTTGCAACATAGTATGCTTGATACATGTCTGAAGGAACATTGAGAGGCTACAGCAAGGCAACAAGACCAACTTATTCCTTCTATTTCTTATTTTCTTCTCTTCTTACACATAAACAAATCAGCTACATGTAAAAGAGAGTTTGTGGCACTTGGATGATAAGTGGCCAACAAAGTAGTCAAGAATCTCGTAGTTTCAGGATCTATGTATGGGTTGCATATATGCTTGGATCTGAGCATCAGATCTAAGGCATTCTATGGTTCCATGATGATGGGGGTAATTTCTTATTCTTCCTCTTTTTTTGTATTGAGTATGTGGGAATGATTTCCATGTCAGCATCATGGATTCCTCATGAGCATCAGAACTTGTGAATCTTGTAAACATTCATGATCACATTATGATCTCTTGTTGTCTTCACCAAAAAGTGACTTTGGCCTTACAACTTGTAAAGGAGATACATCATTACAATGATGAGAATAAAGTGGACAAGCTTTGGAGAAAGATCCGGAGACGTAACCCACATCAGGTGAACTCCGTTATCAAGGGAAGTGTCATATCTCTTATGTGTATTATGTTCTTATGTTGCTTTTTCATGAATTTCCGCACATAGAATATTATATGCAAGCATGACATATAACACATAAGGAAGCTAAAAGAGGCTTTAATTCAATTTGGATTCAAGTCTATAAAGACTTCAACTATACCTTTAATTGCAATATGCTCAAGTAAAAAAATATATAACTAACCCTTTGGAGGAGTGACAGGATCAAACAATTATTGGAAACCAATCACCCACGGGTTCATATCAAGTATCATATAAAGCTTGATACCGGTTGTAGGTGTTGAAGCTGAGAATGGCGAAATCGCCAAAAAAATTGTGGTTCGATGAACTTCAAGAGATCAACCAAATCCTTCAAGCAGAGAATGTTGTATTGAAGACATTGTTGCATGTTGTAGAGGAGGAGAACCAAAGGTTGCAAGAGCAGTTGCAATCCATGAAGGTGCAAGCAGGGGAAGGCTCTACGAATGAGATGGTGATAAGACCATTTTGTGACCATGGAAACTTCACCAATTATGGGTTTGAACATGACAGTGTAAATGCATGCACACTTTGTAAAGAAAGTGAAGATGACATCCAGGAATCTAGAAGCCAAGGAGGATTCTTAGAAGCATCATCCACTAATCCTTCTTACCATGAACAACTGGACACATCTCCATAACTAGACCAAGAGTCTCAGCTTGGGATGAAGGTAAATAAACCATTTTTAGTTCCTTTATTGATTAATGTTGATGACTCTTTTAAATTTCTTGAACAACATACTTCATGCATCGGCTTAAAGTTGATGGGAAAAATGGGATACGAAGAAGGATGCCTTGGAGTCAATGGACAAGGTATTGTGGATCCCATCAAGGTAGTGGTTTGGCCTCTATATGTCGGGATAGGTTATGTCCAAAAGGATGTTGGAGAAATCTCCAAAACCATTCGGGAAGAA
Source organism: Picea glauca (assembly GCA_000966675.3). NCBI lineage: Eukaryota > Viridiplantae > Streptophyta > Pinopsida > Pinales > Pinaceae > Picea > Picea glauca. Next base: position 487,528 of record JZKD02S1675416.1, read on the forward strand.
GGTACCACGACAATCACTTAGACTCCAGAAGTCAACATCTCATCAGGATATGAGACTGATTGAGGGTAGGCTGAGAGCACAACTTCTCATGATCGAGGGTTTGAGACATCTCCAGGGAGAGATGAGCATCATAATGAAGGAGTTGCGGCCATCTCTTCTTGTCAATATGACTCCAAAGACAACTCACCGAGGTATAAGAAATATTGAAACTCTAAAATTCCATTTGATTATAAGCATATACAACAAAGCTTGTGGCATCAAAAACCATGCACTTTTTGTGGATTAAATAACCATGTTGTAATATCCCAAAGGACGAGCCATGTTGTAATCATGTTTTTTAAATCATGTTTTGTAGGCTGGTGAGACGAGTATTGATAAGCTGATAGGCTTATGTTTTTATTAGGCCGGAGAGCCTAAGTATTAAAGGCCGGGAGCCTGATTTTGTACATGTAATTATGAACATTATTAATAAAAGATAAACATCTCTACGTGTGGACTGACCACGATGAATGAGTGATGGGGGACTAAGCTTCCACAAAGCCTGGGTAAGGGAGAGGGGGATGGAAGGTAAGAAAGAGGGGCTTAAGCCCTTGGGAATAACAGTTTATTATTATTCCAAAGTATTGTGTAAATGTATATGTTTTGTCCTAAGTTCCTGGAGAGGAACGCATGTTGATGGAGCGCATGCAGCTTCATGGGAGACATGTGTCGACCCAAGCGCAAGCAGTTAAAACCATAGGAATAATCTGTGTTGGGGGTCTGCATTCGTCCAACCATCACCTGAGTTCGGGGATTCGACCTTCCAATTTTTCCATCCTCCGTCTGAACTCATGAATGTCCAGGATCGACCTCTGTCTGGTGTTGTTTTCAGACCCCTTACCTGGACAATTCAAGCCTGTGCGTGAGATCTCTGTGAACCCTTATGCAATCCCGAAACCATAACTGTGAGTCCTTTACGTGTTGCATGATTGAGAAACCCGAATTTGTCTGGGTCCTGTTATGCTATCCCAGTGGGATGTTGTGGTAGCGTAGTCCTAACCGTGTGAGGTTGCTGCCATTGACTGTGCGTTGTTGAGCCTTGTTTTTGTGTCCTCACTATGCTGCAATTGGTCACAAGAATAGGTTTCCAAACCCGTGAGAAACTCTTTATAGATGAGATATTGTGCTAAGGAAGTAAGAACTCCTTGAAGGGGTCCTATAGCTGCTACAGAACTCTCAGACTTCCGGTCTGGTCTTTTGTTGAAGCCCAAGGCAAGGGAGGTTAGCAGTTGAAGGACTGTCTTGGTGACAGTGAAGGTGTATACTCCTAGGGTGGGACAGGCATGTGGGGAATGAGAGTTTGTGAACAGTGGGCATAAGTGACTCCTGGGAGAAAATCCTTCCTTTGTAATTGGGTGTCTTCCCGTTGACCTTGCCTAGCCTAGGATTCCCTGCCGGTGGAGCTTAGTCCCAGCTCGGGGGTGACCTACTGTTGAGAGCGATGAGCAGAGTGGTATAAGGCTGGGAGGTTCATGGAAGGTCTGCATGCAGTTGGTGAATTACATCTAGTTTCAAATATAAGTATATGCATGTGTTTAAATTCAGCTTTTAAATGCATGTTTGTGATGCTTGCAATATTATCATGTATTCTGTTGCGATGATGTTTACTGTTGTGCATATGAATTATTTTTAATGCCATGGATTATGTATGATAGCAGTAATTATGTGCTTACTCTATGTTAATGTATTGAATTTATTTAAATGCATGTTATATAAGTGTTGGTAGCATTGCTCAGCCTTTGGAGGGTCGAGGATGTTACATTTTGGTATTAGAGCTTTAAATGGATAAAGTTATAAGTGTTGGTAGCATTGCCCAGCCTTTGGAGGGACGGGGATGTTACATTTTGGTATCAGAGCCAAGGTTTTCAACACTGAGCCTGGATGGGCCAGATAAGGGGCCATTGGACCTGAGGTTTCAGGTAGAAATTGTGTCTGGAGGGACTAATTTCGAACCTTAGATTATTTCTGAGTGCCAAGGGGTTGCTTGGTCATGTTACAAAAATGCAGTGAGTGTGGTATTTGGCCAGAGAGAGAGAGAGTGAAATGCACGAAGTGTTGGAGTCATTGAATATGGTCGGGAGGCGAAGAGATCCCTCATGACCATCAGATCTAGAGAAGGTGCAGGAGAGTTATCCTGGAAACCTTTCGGTGATTCGACTATAAGGAAAAGCGAGATGTGTTGAGGCACGAACTCTCGATGCCTGAAACTCTAAAGTCCCAAAAATATCTACACCATAGATCACAAGGAAAAATATTGGTTGTAGGATCAAGCGAAGGAGCATATCACGATTTCGTGATTTTAGCTATTGAAAAAAGCGAGATGTGCGGATGCACAAAATCCCGAAACCCGAACTCCCGAAAAGAAAAGTGAACGTGGTAGGACCTGATGACGTTGTCGAAGGTGACGTGGACCCTCCTAAGCATGCCACATGCCACCGTGGTTTTTGTAAACAACTGTGTCACATGGGCCCGAAGGGGATAAAGTAAATCGAAATTTTGGATGTCGAAATATTTGGAGGAAACAAGTGTGGGAACCTCCAAGGTCCAAAGTCCCGAAACCCCGAAGTCCCGAAGTCCTGAAACTTCGATGACGGAAGGACCACAGTGGGTTCCAACCGTTGGATGTCGTGTACACATGGACCGTTGATCCACCCGATGTCGTGAGTTCGATAACCAGAACTTGAGAGATAGTGGTCTATCATTTGTTCACAACCCACGATTGCATGGGCTGGGGACTAAGAAAGGGGGGGGATATCGCTTGAAAGTTATAGAGCCAAGCAGAGCTCAAAAGATTCATGAAGTCGAAACATTTTCTTAGAATTGGGTTGGTTTTGAATGTGTGTAATTTGCTAAGGAAAGATGGCCTGACAAATTCTGGTTGTCTGCACGTTGTGATTGTAGAATTTGAAGAGTGCCAGAACTGGTCAGAGTTTCCATTGAGTGCAAAGAAATGGAAGAGGTGTGAATTGCCTCCATTTCAGAGAATGAAAGAAAAGGAATGAATGCCAACTTGGGAGTCGAAGGATCGAACTCCAATGGGCACGGAAATGAGATGGATAGGGAAGGGCATATGATGAAAATCATTGAAAGATTGCAGAAAGATGCCCAGGCTCATCGAGCTAATAGCAGAAGGCTNAGATGTATTTCAGGAGGTACCCGGACTACCTCCGAAGAGAGATATCGATTTCTCTGTAAATTTGATGCCTGGAGCAGCTCCAGTGTCGAAAGCTCCTTATAGAATGAGCACACCATAGCTGAAAGAAATTCAGTTGCAGCTTGAAGAGCTTCTGAGGAAGGGATACATTCACCCAAGTGTGTCACCTTGGGGTTCCCCGGTCCTATTCGTGAAGAAGAAGGACGAGACATTGAGGCTGTGTATTGATTTCAGACAATTAAACAAAGTAACTGTTAAGAACAAGTACCCTCTGTCGAGAATTGATGACCTCTTCGATCAATTGAAGGATGTGAAGATATTTTTTGAAGATAGATATTAGATCGGGATATCACCAGGTAAGAATAAAGGATGAAGACATCAGCAAGACCGCCTTTAGAACAAGGTATGGTCATTACGAGTTCACAGTGGTGTCGTTTGGATTGTTGAACGCACCTATTCTTTTTATGTGCTTAATGAATGGTGTGTTCATGGAATATCTAGACAAGTTTGTCATAGTCTTCCTGGATGACATTCTGGTGTATTCCAAGTCAGAGGAAGAGCATGAACAACACCCGAGGATGGTGCTTCAAGTGCTAGGAGAGCACCAGTTGTATGCCAAATTGAGAAAATGCTCATTTTCTCAGGAATAGATCCATTACTTGGGGCATATTATTTCAGAAGAAGGGGTCATCATGGATCCTGAAAAGGTTTGGCCATCAGAGAATGGTCATTGCCAAGGAATGTGGCAGAATTTATATCCTTTATGGGTCTAGCGGGATATTACAAAAGGTTTATCGCAGGGTTCTCAAGATAGCTCACCCTATCACTTCTTTGTAAAGGAAGGAGAAGAAGTTTCTGTGGATAGAGGATTGTGAGAGAAGCTTCCAACAATTGAAGAAACTATTAACCAATGCTCCAATCCTAAGGATCGCAGACCCAAATGAAGATTTTGTGGTATGCATCGATGCATGCAAAGAAGGACTGGGAGGAGTCCTCAGTCATAATGGATTCGTAATCTGTTATGATTCCAGAAATTTGATCCACCCGATGTCGTGAGTTCGATAACCAGAACTTGAGAGATAGTGGTCTGGAATTTGTTCACAGCCCATGATCGCATGGGCTGGGGACTAAGAAAGGGGGGGGATATCGCTCGAAAGTTATAGAGCCAAGTAGAGCTCAAAAAATTCATGAAGTCGAAACATTTTCTTAGAATCGGGTTGGTTTTGAATGTGTGTAATTTGTTAAGGAAAGATGGCCTGAAAAATTCTGGTTGTCTGCACGTTGTGATTGCAGAATTTGAAGAGGGCCAGAACCGGTCAAAGTTTCCGTTGAGTGCAAAGAAATGGAAGAGGTACGAATTGCCTCCAATTCAGAGAATGAAAGAAAAGGAATGAATGTCAACTTGGGAGTCGAAGGATCGAACTCCAATGGGCATGGAAAGGAGATGGATAGGGAAGGGAATATGATGAAAATCATTGAAAGATTGCAGAAAGATGCCTAGGCTCGCCGAGCTAATAGCAGAAGGCTCAAGAAAACTCAGGATAAACAAGGTGAATTCAACTTGAAGTTGTTGCGGATCCTGGAAAGGATCGAAAAGAAATTGGAAAAGGAGAGTGACACAAGCAAAATAGGGAGTCTTAGGACCCCTGAGAGGAAAAGAAGATCGAGGAGTGTTAGCGGACATCCTTGTCACTCCCCAAAACGTTCCAGTAAAGAAACATGCGGTATTTCAAACCCATCTCCTACCAAAAAGCATAGGAGGTCTGGAGTAGATGAACTAAAAGGAGAAATGAATAATATTAAGCCTCCCACGTTTGATGGAGAACACCAGAAGGAAGAATATGTCGAGACATGGCTGCTAGGCATGAGGAATTACTTCCAATTGTAGAATTATTCCTCTCATGTTCAAGGAATAATTGTGATGTATCAGTTGANAGTTTGAATATGTATTTCAGGAGGTACCCGGACTACCTCCGAAGAGAGATATCGATTTCTTTGTAAATTTGATGCCTGGAGCAGCTCCAGTGTCGAAAGCTCCTTATAGAATGAGCACACCAGAGCTGAAAGAAATTCAGTTGCAGCTTGAAGAGCTTCTGAGGAAGGGATACATTCACCCAAGTGTGTCACCTTGGGGTTCCCCGGTCCTATTTGTGAAGAAGAAGGACGAGACATTGAGGCTGTGTATTGATTTCAGACAATTAAACAAAGTAACTGTTAAGAACAAGTACCCTCTGTCGAGAATTGATGACCTCTTCGATCAATTGAAGGATGTGAAGATATTTTTTGAAGATAGATATTAGATCGGGATATCACCAGGTAAGAATAAAGGATGAAGACATCAGCAAGACCGCCTTTAGAACAAGGTATGGTCATTACGAGTTCACAGTGGTGTCGTTTGGATTGTTGAACGCACCTATTATTTTTATGTGCTTAATGAATGGTGTGTTCATGGAATATCTAGACAAGTTTTTCATAGTCTTCCTGGATGACATTCTGGTGTATTCCAAGTCAGAGGAAGAGCATGAACAACACCTGAGGATGGTGCTGCAAGTGCTAGGAGAGCACCAGTTGTATGCCAAATTGAGAAAATGCTCATTTTCTCAGGAATAGATCCATTACTTGGGGCATATTATTTCAGAAGAAGGGATCATCATGGATCCTGAGAAGGTTTGGCCATCAGAGAATGGTCATTGCCAAGGAATGTGGCAGAATTTATATCCTTTATGGGTCTAGCGGGATATTACAAAAGGTTTATCGCAAGGTTCTCGAGATAGCTCACCCTATCACTTCTTTGTAAAGGAAGGAGAAGAAGTTTCTGTGGATAGAGTATTTTGAGAGAAGCTTCCAACAATTGAAGCAACTATTAACCAATGCTCCAATCCTGAGGATCGCAGACCCAAATGAAGATTTTGTGGTATGCATCGATGCATGCAAAGAAGGACTGGGAGGATTCCTCAGTCATAATGGATTCGTAATCTGTTATGATTCCAGAAATTTGATCCACCCGATGTCGTGAGTTCGATAACCAGAACTTGAGAGATAGTGGTCTGGCATTTGTTCACAGCCCATGATCGCATGGGCTGGGGACTAAGAAAGGGGGGGGATATCGCTCGAAAGTTATAGAGCCAAGTAGAGCTCAAAAGATTCATGAAGTCGAAACATTTTCTTAGAATCGGGTTGGTTTTGAATGTGTGTAATTTGTTAAGGAAAGATGGCCTGACAAATTCTGGTTGTCTGCATGTTGTGATTGTAGAATTTGAAGAGGGCCAGAACCGGTCAAAGTTTCTGTTGAGTGCAAAGAAATGGAAGAGGTACGAATTGCCTCCAATTCAGAGAATGAAAGAAAAGGAATGAATGTCAACTTGGGAGTCGAAGGATCGAACTCCAATGGGCATGGAAAGGAGATGGATAGGGAAGGGAATATGATGAAAATCATTGAAAGATTGCAGAAAGATGCCTAGGCTCGCCGAGCTAATAGCAGAAGGCTCAAGAAAACTCAGGATAAACAAGGTGAATTCAACTTGAAGTTGTTGCGGATCCTGGAAAGGATCGAAAAGAAATTGGAAAAGGAGAGTGACACAAGCAAAATAGGGAGTCTTAGGACCCCTGAGAGGAAAAGAAGATCGAGGAGTGTTAGCGGACATCCTTGTCACTCCCCAAAACGTTCCAGTAAAGAAACATGCGGTATTTCAAACCCATCTCCTACCAAAAAGCATAGGAGGTCTGGAGTAGATGAACTAAAAGGAGAAATGAATAATATTAAGCCTCCCACGTTTGATGGAGAACACCAGAAGGAAGAATATGTCGAGACATGGCTGCTAGGCATGAGGAATTACTTCCAATTGTAGAATTATTCCTCTCATGTTCAAGGAATAATTGTGATGTATCAGTTGANATATAGATCCTAGAGTGGTGGAAGGTTTGCATTTATCAAGAATCAAACATGAAAATTCTTGGTTAGTGCAGTTGTCTACAGGAACCAAGAGGAAAGTCACTGAGTTGGTTAAGTCTTGTCCTATGGACATGAAAGGATTGAGCACGAAGGCTGAATTGAATATTCTACCTTTAGGCTCTTATGGTTGTTTAATTGGTATGGACTGGTTGGACCAACACCATGCCCTCTTGGACTGTCGTAACAAGGCATTTACTTGCTTGTATGAGAAGGGGAATCGGAAAACAGTCCAAGGAATTCCCAGAGCTATTGTTGTCAGAGAAATTTCAGCATTACAGCTGAAGAAATGCTACAGGAAAGGCTGTCAGTTGTTTGCAACCCATATGGAGGAAGCATCTAAGGATGAGGTCTCAAATATTGGAGACCATGCAGTACTAAAAGAGTTTGAAGATATATTTCAGGAGGTACCCGGACTACCTCCGAAGAGAGATATTGATTTCTCTGTAAATTTGATGCCTGGAGCAACTCCAGTGTCGAAATCTCCTTATAGAATGAGCACACCAGAGATAAAATAACTTCAGTTGAAGCTTGAAGAGCTTCTGAGGAAGGGGTACATTCACCCAAGTGTGTCACCTTGGGGTTCCCCGGTCCTATTCGTGAAGAAGAAGGATGAGACGTTGAGGCTGTGTATTGATTTCAGACAGTTAAACAAAGTAACTGTTAAGAACAAGTACCCTATGTCGAGGATTGATGACCTCTTCGATCAATTGAAGGATGTGAAGATATTTTTCAAAGATAGATATTAGATCGGGATATCACCAGGTAAGAATAAAGGATGAATACATCGGCAAGACCACCTTTAGAACAAGGTATGGTCATTATGAGTTCACAGTGGTGCTGTTTGGATTGTTGAACGCACATGTTGTTTTTATGTGCTTAATGAATGGTGTGTTCATGGAATATCTATACAAGTTTGTCATAGTCTTCCTCGATGACATTCTGGTGTATTCCAAGTCAGAGGAAGAGCATGAACAACACCTGAGGATGGTGTTGCAAGTGCTAAGAGAGCACCAGTTGTATGCCAAATTGAGAAAATGCTCATTTTATCAGGAATAGATCCATTACTTGGGGCATATTATTTCAGAAGAAGGGATCATCGTGGATCCTGAGAAGGTTGAGGCCATCAAAGAATGGTCATTTCCAAGGAATGTGGCAGAATTTATATATTTTATGGGTCTAGCGGGATATTACAAAAGGTTTATCGCAGGGTTCTCAAGATAGCTCACCCTATCACTTCTTTGCAAAGGAAGGAGAAGAAGTTTATGTGGATAGAGGATTGTGAGAGAAGCTTCCAACAATTGAAGCAACTGTTAACCAGTGCTCCAATCCTAAGGATCGCAGACCCAAATGAAGATTTTGTGGTATGCATCGATGCATGCAAAGAAGGACCTGGAGGAGTCCTCAGTCATAATGGATTTGTAATCTATTATGATTCCAGGAATTTGAAAGAGCACGAAAATAACTATGCCACTCACGATTTGGAGTTGGCAGCAATCGTTCATGCTATGAGGAAATGGAGACATTACCTCATGGGGAGGAGATTTGAATTGAGAATAGACCACAACAGTCTGAAATACTTGTTTGACCAGCCCACCCTAAATGCTAGGCAGAGTAGGTGGTTGGATTTTCTGTGTGAATACGAATTTGATATCAAGCATATCAAAGGGAAGGAATACAAGGTGGTTGATGCACTCAGCATAAAGGTGCACAGCTTACATGCTACAACCATTAGCATGTACCAAACTGATATAAAGGGCAGGATTTTGGAGGCTGCAAATACAAATTTGCAGTACAGAGATTTGGTAGCAAAACTACAGCAAGGTAAGATGCCACAGAAAGTGGATATTTATAAACTAGGGATTGATGGAATAATTATGTACAAGAACCAAATTTACGTACCTAATGTCCAGGACTTGAAACGTATAATTTTGCATGAAATGCATAATTTCGCTTATGCAGGGCACCCTGGATATCAGAAAACTGTGGCAGTAGTCAAGAGCCATTATTTCTAGCCAAGTATGAAGAAAGAGATTGTTGAATACATCACTAGATGTATGGAGTCCCAAAAGGTTAAAGCTAAACACAGGCACCTAGCAGGGTTGTTGNATATAGATCCTAGAGTGGTGGAAGGTTTGCATTTATCAAGAATCAAACATGAAAATTCTTGGTTAGTGCAGTTGTCTACAGGAACCAAGAGGAAAGTCACTGAGTTGGTTAAGTCTTGTCCTATGGACATGAAAGGATTGAGCACGAAGGCTGAATTGAATATTCTACCTTTAGGCTCTTATGGTTGTTTAATTGGTATGGACTGGTTGGACCAACACCATGCCCTCTTGGACTGTCGTAACAAGGCATTTACTTGCTTGTATGAGAAGGGGAATCGGAAAACAGTCCAAGGAATTCCCAGAGCTATTGTTGTCAGAGAAATTTCAGCATTACAGCTGAAGAAATGCTACAGGAAAGGCTGTCAGTTGTTTGCAACCCATATGGAGGAAGCATCTAAGGATGAGGTCTCAAATATTGGAGACCATGCGGTACTAAAAGAGTTTGAAGATGTATTTCAGGAGGTACCCGGACTACCTCCGAAGAGAGATATTGATTTCTCTGTAAATTTGATGCCTGGAGCAACTCCAATGTCGAAATATCCTTATAGAATGAGCACACCAGAGATAAAAGAACTTCAGTTGAAGCTTGAAGAGCTTCTGAGGAAGGGGTACATTCACCCAAGTGTGTCACCTTGGGGTTCCCCGGTCCTATTCGTGAAGAAGAAGGACGAGACGTTGAGGCTGTGTATTGGTTTCAGACAGTTAAACAAAGTCACTGTTACGCACAAGTACCCTCTGTCGAGGATTGATGACCTCTTCGATCGATTGAAGGATGTGAAGATATTTTTCAAAGATAGATATTAGATCGGGATATCACCAGGTAAGAATAAAACATGAATACATCGGCAAGACCACCTTTAGAACAAGGTATGGTCATTATGAGTTCACAGTGGTGTTGTTTGGATTGTTGAACGCACCTGTTGTTTTTATGTGCTTAATGAATGGTGTGTTCATGGAATATCTATACAAGTTTGTCATAGTCTTCCTTGATGACATTCTGGTGTATTCCAAGTCAGAGGAAGAGCATGAACAACACCTGAGGATGGTGTTGCAAGTGCTAAGAGAGCACCAGTTGTATGCCAAATTGAGAAAATGCTCATTTTATCAGGAATAGATCCATTACTTGGGGCATATTATTTCAGAAGAAGGGATCATCGTGGATCCTGAGAAGGTTGAGGCCATCAAAGAATGGTCATTGCCAAGGAATGTGGCAGAATTTATATCTTTTATGGGTCTAGCGGGATATTACAAAAGGTTTATCGCATGGTTCTCAAGATAGCTCACCCTATCACTTCTTTGCAAAGGAAGGAGAAGAAGTTTATGTGGATAGAGGATTGTGAGAGAAGCTTCCAACAATTGAAGCAACTGTTAACCAGTGCTCCAATCCTAAGGATCGCAGACCCAAATGAAGATTTTGTGGTATGCATCGATGCATGCAAAGAAGGACCTGGAGGAGTCCTCAGTCATAATGGATTTGTAATCTATTATGATTCCAGGAATTTGAAAGAGCACGAAAATAACTATGCCACTCACGATTTGGAGTTGGCAGCAATCGTTCATGCTATGAGGAAATGGAGACATTACCTCATGGGGAGGAGATTTGAATTGAGAATAGACCACAACAGTCTGAAATACTTGTTTGACCAGCCCACCCTAAATGCTAGGCAGAGTAGGTGGTTGGATTTTCTGTGTGAATACGAATTTGATATCAAGCATATCAAAGGGAAGGAATACAAGGTGGTTGATGCACTCAGCATAAAGGTGCACAGCTTACATGCTACAACCATTAGCATGTACCAAACTGATATAAAGGGCAGGATTTTGGAGGCTGCAAATACAAATTTGCAGTACAGAGATTTGGTAGCAAAACTACAGCAAGGTAAGATGCCACAGAAAGTGGATATTTATAAACTAGGGATTGATGGAATAATTATGTACAAGAACCAAATTTACGTACCTAATGTCCAGGACTTGAAACGTATAATTTTGCATGAAATGCATAATTTCGCTTATGCAGGGCACCCTGGATATCAGAAAACTGTGGCAGTAGTCAAGAGCCATTATTTCTAGCCAAGTATGAAGAAAGAGATTGTTGAATACATCACTAGATGTATGGAGTCCCAAAAGGTTAAAGCTAAACACAGGCACCTAGCAGGGTTGTTGCATCCTTTACCCATTCCTGAGTGGAAGTGGGAAGTGGTGACAATGGATTTCATCACGGGATTACCCAGAATAGGCAAGCAACATGACTCAATCATAGTGGTAATGGACAAGCTTACGAAAGTTGCCCATTTTATTCCACTAAAGACTACTCATAAGGCAACAGATGTTGCTGATATTTTTATGAAGGAAGTGGCATGATTGCACAAAATTCCCAAGACATTTGTGTCTGACAGAGACTCGAAATTTACCTCAAAATTCTTGAAGGGGTTATTCAAGGGATTCAGAACGAATCTGAATTTCGGTTGGTGAATTTAAGGATTCAGAATGAGCAGAGTGGTATAAGGCTGGGAGGTTCATGGAAGGTTTGCATGCAGTTGGTGAATTACATCTAGTTTCAAATATAAGTATATGCATGTGTTTGAATTCAGCTTTTAAACGCATGTTTGTGATGCTTGCAATATTATCATGTATTATGTTGCGATGATGTTTACTGTTGTGCATATGAATTATTTTTAATGCCATGGATTATGTATGCTAGCAGTAATTATGTGCTTACTCTGTGTTAATGTATTGAATTTATTTAAATGCATGTTATATAAGTGTTGGTAGCATTGCTTGGGCTTTGGAGGGCYGAGGATGTTACATTTTGGTATYARAGATTTAAAGGGATAAATTTATAAGTGTTGGTAGCATTGCCTAGCCTTTGGAGGGYTGTGGATGTTACATTTTGGTATCAGAGCCAAGGTTTTCAACACTGAGCCTTGATGGGCCAGATAAGGGGCCATTGGACCTGAGGTTTCARGTAGAAATTGTGTCTGGAGGGACTAATTTCGAACCTTATATTATTTCTGAGTGCCAAGGGGTTGCTTGGTCATGTTACAAAAATGCAGTCAGTGTGGTATTTGGCCAGAGAGAGAGAGAGAGAGTGAAATGCACGAAGTGTTGGAGTCGTTGAATCTGGTCAGGAGGAGAAGAGATCCCTCACGACCGTTAGATCTAGAGAAGGTGCAGGAGAGTTATCCTGGAAACCTTTCGGTGATTCGACTATAAGGAAAAGTGAGATGTGTTGAGGCACGAACTCCCGATGCCTGAAACTCTGAAGTCCTGAAAATATCTACACCGTAGATCACAAGGAAAGAGATTGGTTGTAGGATCAAGCGAATGAGCATATCATGATTTCATGATTTCAGCTATCAGAGAAAGCGAGATGTGCGGACGCACAAAATCCTAAAACCCAAACTCCCGAAAAGAAAAGTGAACATGGTAGGACCTGATGACGTCGTCGAAGGTGACATGGACCCTCCTAAGCGTGCCACATGCCACCGTGGTTTTTGTAAAAAAACGTGTGACATGGGCCCGAAGGGGATAAAGTAAATTGGAATTTCGAATGTCGGAATATGCAAGATACCAGATATATAAAATATGCAGAACAAAAATAAAATGCTAGAAATGGCAGAATAACAGTAAAATATCCAGCATAATCTTCACAATACACAGAAATGATATACGGAATAGCAATAGAAAAGCACTTTGATTCAAAAAGAAATGTTCACAGGCCTCTTCGAGGGGGCAACCTCCAGTCGAGTAGCGCTCTGTTACAATAATATCCAAGCTAGGGTTTTCATACCCTCGACCCTTATTTATAATAAATATGTCTATTAAGAGAAGCATCTAGAGGAAGATCCTTCTAGAAGCGGAAGC
>JZKD02S1675416.1:500651-511272 GCA_000966675.3 Picea glauca
TCAAGAGCCATTATTTCTAGCCAGGTATGAAGAAAGAGATTGTTGAATACATCACCAGATGTATGGAGTGCCAGAAGGTTAAATCTAAACACAGGCACCCAGCAGGGTTATTGCAGCCTTTACCCATTCCTGAGTGGAAGTGGGAAGTGGTGATAATGGATTTCATCACGAGATTACCCAGAACAGGTAACCAACATGACTCAATCATGGTGGTAATGGACAAGCTTATGAAAGTTGCCCATTTTATTACACTAAAGACTACTCATAAGGCAGCAGATGTTGCTGATATTTTTATGAAGGAAGTGGCACGATTGCACAAAATTCCCAAGACATTTGTGTCTGACAGAGACTTGAAATTTACCTCAAAATTCTTGAAGGGGTTATTCAAGGGATTCAGAACGAATCTGAATTCCAGTACAACCTACCATCCTGAGTCATATGGGTAGACAGAGCAGGTGAATCGACTGATAGAAGACATATTGAGAATGTATGTGATGGAAAAACCATCGAAATGGGAAGACTACCTGCACTTGGTAGAATTCGCCTACAACAATGGGTATCAAGCATCGTTGAAAATGAGCCCATTTGAAGCACTTTATGGCAAAAAGTGAAATACTCCAGTAAGATGGGATAATCCAGCTAACAGAGCAGTAGTTGGGTCAAAGTTGCTCAAGGAAATGGTAGAGAAAATGCTAAAAATTAAGCAGAATTTGAAAGTTGCCCAGGACAGGCAGAAAAATTATGCTGATAAAAATAGAACCCACAAGGAGTTTAAAGTGGGTGACCATGTTTTCCTAAAAGTGAAAGCTAACAGAAGTTCCCTAAGGCTGGGAAACTGTGCCAAGTTGGCAGCCAGATTTTGTGGGCCATTTGAAATCCTAGGAAGGATTGGGCCAATTGCATATATGCTTGCATTACCTACATCCATGACTGTACATAATTTGTTTCATGTTTCATTGCTTAAGAAATATATACCTGATGCTAATCATGTTATCGATTGGAATGTAATTCAAGTGGAGAAAGAAGGTGTCTTGCAAGTGCATCATGTGCGCATATTGGACAGGAAAAGCAAATAGCTCCGGAATCGAGCTATAGGGATTTTAAAGGTCCAGTGGACCTGGTACGGTCTTGAAGACGCGACATGGGAGCATGAGGATGCTATGCGAGCAGAATACCCACATCTTTTTAAAGATTTTGAAAATCCTGCGGATGTTGTGTGAAAGTTGCACTGAGGACAGTGCAAAAAATAAGGGGAGGGGATTGTAATATCCCAAAGGACGAGCTATGTTGTAATCATGTTTTGTAGGATGGTGAGCCGAGTATTGATAAGTTTATAGGCTCATGTGTTTATTAGGCTAGAGAGCCTAAGTGTTAAAGGCCAGGAGCCTGATTATGTACATGTAATTATGCACATTATTAATAAAAGATAAACATCTCTGTGTGTGGACTGACCACGATGAATGAGTGATTGAGGAATAAGCTTCCACAAAGCCTTGGTAAGGGAGAGGGGGCTGAAAGGTAATTAAAAGGGGCTAAGCTTGGGGGCTTAAGCCCTTGGGAATAATAATTTATTATTATTCCAAAGTACTGTGTAAATGTATATGTTTTGTCCTAAGTTCCTAGAGAGGAATGCATGTTGATGGAGCGCATGCAACTTCATGGGCGACATGTATCAAACTAGGCACATGCCGTTAAAACCATAGGAATAAGTCATGTTGGGGGTATGCATTCGACCAAGCATCACCTAAGTCCAGGGGTTCGACCTTCCAATTTCTCCATCCTCCGTCTGAACTCGTGAATGTCCAAGATTGACCTCTGTCTGGTGTTGTTTTCAAATCCCTTATCCGGACAGTTCAATCTTGTGCGTGAGATATCTATGCACCCTTATGCAAACCCAAAACCATAACTGTGAGTCTACTATGTGTTGCATGATTGAGAAACCTGAATTTGTCTGGGTCGTGTTGTGCTATCCTAGTGGGATGTTGTGGCAGCGTATTCCTGACCGTGTGAGGTTGTTGCCATTGACTGTGTGTTGTTGATCCTTGTTGTTGTGTCCTTAGTGTGATGTAATTGGTCACAAGAACAGGTTGCCAAACCTGTGACAAACTCTCTTCAGGTGAGAGATTGTGCTGAGGAAGTAAGAACTCCTCGAAGGGGTCCTGTAGCTTCTATAGAACTCTGAGACTTCTGGTCCAGTATGTTGCTGAAGCCCAAGGCAAGGGAGGTTAGCATTCGAAGGACGTTCTTGGTGATAGTGAAGGTGTATACTCCTAGGGTGGGACAGGAATGTGGGGAATGAGAGTCTATGAGCAGTGGGCATAAGTGACTCCTGGGAGAAAATCCTTCCTCTATAACTGGGTGTCTTCTCATTGACCTTGCCTAGCCTAGGATTGCCTATCGGTGGAGCTTAGTCCCAGCTCAGGGGTGACCTACAGTTGAGAGTGATGATCAGTGCGATCTAAGGCTGGGAGGTTCATGGAAGGTCTGCACGCAGTTGGTGAATTACATCTAGTTTCAAAGATAAGTATATGCATGTGTTTAAATTCAACTTTTAAATGCATGTTTGTGATGCTTGCAATATTATCATGTATTCCGTTGCAATGATGCTTACCGTTGTGCATATGAATTATTGTTAATCCCATGGATTATGTATGATAGAAGTAATTATGTGCTTACTATGTGTTAATGTATTGAATTTATTTAAATGCATGTTATATAAGTGTTGGTAGCATTGTCTGACCTTTGGAGGGTCAGGGATGTTACATTTTGGTATTAGAGCTTTAAAGGGCTAAAGTCATAAGTGTTGGTAGCATTTCCCAACCTTTGGAGGGCCAGGGATGTTACACACGCAATGTCCTAGTGTTGGAAGATAAATTCCTTGTGCAGGAAGGTTATGGAAACCAGGAAAAAGTCGAGGATAGAAGATCGTTCTCCACACATATAAAGGAGCAGGGAAAATACACTTCTAGAGGAGAAAGGATATTGCAGCCATTGTAGAAAAGATGGACATCATGAGGCCATATGTTGGGCCTTGCATCCAGATCTACATCCAAAGAGGAACAAGAAGACCAGGCAGACACCTCTGAGGTAGATAGTCGATCAAGAAGTGTTGGAGGGGAATCTGCCACCAGGAGGAAACCAACTACCAGAGAAAGGACTACTCGGTAAAGAGGACTTGTTTGGCATAATGAATGAACGAATGGTGAAAATCCTTGAGCTAGTCGATAGTGGCCATATTTTTAAATCACATGTTTCAATTCAGACCCCATAGAAGGGCATTGCGTAAAGGTGATAATTGTTTGATATCACTTCTTTTCTTGCACATGTTGATGTTTTTAGGCCTTGTGAGGTAGTTTGGGTGTGGGTTTTCTTTTGTAATTCAATGGATATGAAACTTATAATATAAATACTTTTGGGGACCAAAACTCCTTTCAGTTGGGAGGTGTGTCCGGGAGGATCTAGGGAACATCACAGAAGTTTCAAAAGTGTCCCAGGAGGCTTAGAATGGTCTCGAAAAATGAGAAAGGGAAAAAATTCAAAGTTCTCAAAGCTCAAAAAAACCAATATCATCACGAAGAGTGCTTCGCAATATTTCCAATGGCGTAAACGGTTCAACAATAGAAGTTACGGATCGAAAGATATTCGCAGTCAAAGTTTTGGTCAACTTAGCCTAGTCAGTAGGGATGAGTCAACATCTTTACTGATGAAGTCAACATCAGTATGAATGATGTCAACATCCATACAGGGCATGTGGTGCAATCATAGATCGACACGTGTCATGATGATATCAACATGATGATGTGGAAGCACCAGAGGCTGCCACATATAACTCATTTTTAGCGATTTTCGGTCAATCCATGGACCATTGAAAAGTGTGACGTGGCAATTCGTACATCCACCCGATAAGTGACATGGAAAGATGATGCGACAGGGATGATGTGGCATGACCGTGTAGTGTGGTGACATGGGCCAATAAAAGGCCGCCACATGGCCCAAAAATGGGCTGCCACGTGGAAGCGGGAAAATGCATAATGACATCTAGCAACCAAACATTTCAAAAAAAGGTGGGGTTGGATGGCACCAACCCCCAATCCACCATATTTAACATGTATCCTGTGATATCTGGCTGGTTGAAACCACATAACACCATATCTATTGTCATTGCCAAAGTTGGCAGGGGAATCCCACGGTTTACACTGTATCAATATACATATAACAAATGGTGTATTAAAATGGGAGGCTCGCGGGTTTGAATCCGGGACCTCCCCAACAAACACTCTTTAAATTGCCTTCGCCAATCGTTGGACCAAACGGTCCCGTTGGTTAATCCTCCCACCTTTTTTATTTAAATTTTGATTTCTTCAAGTTCTAGAAGGGAGGTGCACCCAGGTCGTATAACGACATGAATTTCGAGGCGAGACACTGTAATTATTGCAGAGGCTTGCATGTGGATCGAGGCAAAGGTCCAGAGAAGGTATGAAGGTGACAGTGTCCAATGGAGACGATTTGAAAGCCGATATTTGGTAATTCGATGACGCGAATCCAATGGCGAGGTATGTTTTGGCAGCAGAGACTCCGATCAACACACTAAATTCTGGAAGAGCCAATATAAGCATTCTTTTTATTATGTTGTTTTCTCTTTGAATGTTGCAACATAGTATGATTGATACAGGTTAGAAGGAGCATGGAGAGGTTGCAGCAAGGTAGCAAGACCAGCTTATTCCTTCTGATTCTTCTTTTCTTCTCTTCTTACACATAAGAAAATCAGCTACATGTGAAAGATAATTTGTGGCACTTGGATGATAAGTGGCCAGCAAAGAAGTCATGAATCTCGTAGTTTCAAGATCTGTGTATGGGCTCCATATATGCTTGGATCCAAGCAGCATATCTAAGGAATTATATGGCTCCACGATGATGGGGGTCATTTCTTATTCTTCCTCTTTTTTTGTATTGAGTATGTGGGAATGATGTCCATGTCAGCATCATGGATGCCTCATGAGCATGAGAATTTGTGAAGCTTGTAAACATTCATGATCACATTACGATCTCTTGTTGTCGTCACCGAAAAGGGAATTTATCCTTACAACTTGTAAAGGAGAGACACCATTACAGCGAGGAGAATAAAGCGGTCAAGATTTGGAGCAAGTCCCGAGACGTAACCCATATCAGGTGAACTCTGTTATCAAGGAAAGTGTCATATATCTTATGTGTATTATGTTCTTATGTTGTTTTTCATGAATTTCCGCACATAGAATATTAAATTCAAGCATAAGGAATATAAAAGAGGCTTTAATTCAATTTGGATTCAATGCTATAAAGACTTCAACTATACCTTTAATTGCAATCTGCTCAAGCAAAACAATCTATAACTAACCCTTTGCAGGAGTGACATGATCAAACAATTATTGGAAACTAATCACCCCCGGGTTCAGATCAATTTTGCATCCACTATACAACATTTATGTATGGTATCTTTCGTACATACTATATTTTTCATACCACTGATGTATGTACATCATTGTCCAATCTGTTGCAGCATGTATCGTCCGTCATACAATCACCAGTGAGGATATACAAGTCGCCACATTTTTCATTGAAGTATAAGGGTCAAATTTTTTCATGGATATAGAAGGGTGCCACCCTTTAAAAATAAATTGTGACCTTTCAAAAAAATACCCATTATACATAAACGAAAAAAAAACACTTCTACTTTATATTAATTTTACGAAGGAAATCTCAAAAGGTGATTTTAAATTTAATTAAAGATTTAAGAGCCAAACCTTATAAGATAAAGGTAATAAAGTTATTAAAAAGGCCAAGAAGGGAGATAATATTAATATCTTATTCTATCTTTAAAATATATTATTATTAAACGAAAAAGGTGTGGGGATTGTTGCCTTAGAGCTACCCTTCTAAAATCAAGGCTTAAGGGTGAAATTTCAAAACTTGTTTTAATTTGCCCGAACTCTCATTCAAGGAATTGTTTACCACGTTCGATTTCGTAAGTCAACTACAAAATGTAATATCAAATATTTTAGTATTAAATTATACAAGGTGAAAAGTAATAAGTGTGAAAGGAAGAAGTTCAATTCAAATATTCTAAAGAATAAATACAAAGCTGTTATTTCAAAACTATATATATGAATTCCACAAAAAATTATGGTTTTTTTTTGTAAAATGTCATTTTTGTTCAGAGGAGTATGTTATGCTCCAAATGCTCCAAATATTATAAAAAAATAGAAGTACAGACCATGTATAGAATGTGAGCATGGAGCACAACTTTATGATAGATAAGTTATACAACAACTCCTTAAAGAATAAGATAACTTCATCCACATAACCAAATACATTCACACATCACAATTCACCTCCTCAATAATGAATACATGATCTCTATATATACCTATTCTCGCCTACACATGAGGCCCCTTTACTATTAGTTCGACCCTATTACATATATATTTACACATTACATGTACATTTAGCCCCATATATCCCCCCTTTGGGATCATATCATATACATTGAAACCTATATATGCTCTCTTAGGGTCATAACATAGTCCCTCCAAAAATATTTGTCCTCAAAGATCTTCAATTAAAGGATTCATATATGATGAAACCAAGTAATATGATTTTATTATGTTCCTACTTTCTTCTTTTCGTTGATGATGATCCATCCATCCAAAATCAATTATTTTTTGTTGTAATCCTTGGTGGCTAGTTGTTGCATAATTTTATTTCCCTTGATTCCATGTATTGTTTTTGATGCTTCTCCAATTTGTAGTAGATATTGGTCTATGATAATATCTTGTTGAATAATTGTTTGTCTTATTCCATGAATATTGATAAGTATTCCCTCTTCTTCCTTGATAATGTTGATATCCACCTTGTTGTCTTCCTTGAAATATTTACTAATAATGAGGGTGTCGATATGGTTTCACATTTGATGTTTTTTATTCACTTTACACACCTATTTCATCTATCTTCTTTTCAGAGACAATGTCATCCTCGATCTGCTTTTCTTGGTCTTTGATTACTCTAGCCTTGGAGATAATACCATCATATTTCCCTTGTGCACCCTCTATATGTATTTCAACTTCTTGATTCTTGTCTTATTTCTCCTTTTGAAGCTACAATGTCAACCCATTTATCAAATTTTGATGTCCCTCTTCAATTCTGGGTTGCATTTCTAATTTTACATCATCAGTATTTAGGGATTCCTCAACCTTCTTGCAAATTTCCTCCTCAATTATTTTGGTAGATTCTTCATCCAATATTTTCACTTCTTCTTGATTTTGATAATTCTTCTTTTCTTTATTCAATCTCTTAACCTCATCCAATATTTTTTTATTATGGTTTTGTAATTTGTATATCTCTTCATCTTTTTTTTTCAAATCATCCCTTGACTCCTCATTTTCCCACTTTCCTTTGCTAGTATTTCACTATTTTAATTTTTGAACTTCCTTAACGAGTGATTCATTAAGGTCTCATATCTTAGATAGATAATCACCCCTCTTATTTATCTCATATTTTTCTTATTTTAACTCTTGAATTTTATACATTGCCTCCATTTTTGTATCCCTGATCCTTTTATTTGAGAACAGATATTCAAATTCTTCCCATGTGATCTTCAATATAATATCAAAATAAATACTCTTCCACCACTCATGAGATTCACCAAAAAAACAACTTATTTCTATGAAAGTATTCCTATCATATTCCCTTACCAACCTCAACCATTCCATCGGATTAATTTCATCTTTATCTTCATCTCCTGTAAATGTAGGTAATGTCATTGATGCTTAACTGAGGTCTAACCCAAACACTCAACTTGCACCCACAATATATTGGGAATAATGATCTCAAATTGTTATAATCATTGTTCCAATATAATATTATATGTTTTCTCTTTCCAATGGCTTTTTATTTAGCTCAATCGAACATCTTGATCAAAAGTTATGACAGTTTTAAGTGAACATACCTTTGAAATCTTGATTTGGAGTGTGTCCTTCTGGATGACCTTCCTTTTGATTTATTTATGAAATTCCAGCTCCTCTAAGTCTGAAATTTATGCATGTAGTACTTGATATGTCTTCTCTGCAATGCCATAGGTCTTAAATTTTATGTGCCAAGTGAAAGTTATGGTAACTTTCCCAAACCTTGCTTATTTTTTTACTTTCCTGGATAACAAACTTGTACAAAATGCCCTGCCTCCAATTTCTATGATATGATTTTGAAATTTGTAACTAAAATACTATGGACTATCCCATTTCACTTACAACTAGCCTCACTTAATTTGGATCCACATTGAATAAGATATGATCATTTTACCCAGAACACATGTTTGAGTCTAGTTATAGGACTAGTCAAAAACCATGTCTTCCATAGGGTATAACTCCGAAAGTGAAATGGAACAGAAGATTAAATTTGTACCCCAGATACCTTGATATGTTTTATAAATAACCTCCAAATTTTTCTACATGAATCATCCTAGAAACAAATTTATAGCAAAAATCCCAAGACGACTCATTTAAAACTAAATCTGGGATGAGCAAAAAACCCTATCTTACATAGGTTGTATATTTGAAATTGCAATGAACCAAAAGCTAAAATTTGTACCACATATACCTTGATATGTATTCTAATTAACCTCCAATTTTTGTTGTTTGAATCATCCTAGAAAAAAATTATAGAGAAAATCCTAAGATGACTTTCTTGGAGAAGAAAAACCCTAGGAGCGATGCTTTGATACCAAAGGTTATGTTCCAAATGATTAAAATATCATAACAAAATATAAGTACACACCATGTACAAAATGTGAGCATCGATCACAACTCCAAGATAGATCATTTATATAATAAATTTTTAAATAATAGGAGAAGTTCCTCCACATAACCAAATGCATTCATACATCACAATTCACCTCCTCAATAATGAATACATTATCTATGTATATACCTATTCACACATACACATTAGGCCCCTTTACTATTAGGACGACCCTATTACATATATATTTACACATTAAATGTACATTTAACCCCATATATTCCCCCCCAATTAGGGTCATATCATATACATTTAACCCTATATATGCCCCCCTTGGGTCATAACAGAGTGTTGTAATTGTCAAGAGTCGTTAAGAAATAAAAATTTTGTTTTCACAAGTGTTGAAAAACTTTTCCTTTAATCAAATTTCAAAGTGACACACAAATAGAGTCATGAATTAAAAATTTAGAAGACATGCGCGAAACAAGAAGAAAAATATAAAGATATTCAGGTTATATTAGCATAAAAAAAGACCAAGAAATGTGTCGCTTAAAAGATAACAGTAAAAAATAATTTATTCAGATTAAGAAGTCAAAGGATACAAAACGGTGAGTTTAGAAGTTGGAACAAGAGAATCAATATCTTGGGAAGAAATTATTGTAAAAAAGATGAAGAAACTTCTCGTTTAAAAAACCTTAATCAGAGATCATTGGAACAAATCATAAAGTTAAAAATGAGAAACTTGAGAATCCATACATTAAAAATAAAGTGTACAAAGTAGAGAATGAAGAAATTTTATGCTTAAGGAATCATAATCAAAACCTACTTACACAAATCAAGAAGCTTAAGAATAATAAGAATTCGTTGGAAACCAAGTCAGAAAAAGTTATCAAGAAGAAAACATCAAAGTCTTCAGATGTAAAAATTCAAGTCGTGGAGAAAGGAACACATACATATATAGTCAATATCAGAACTCAAAAAGATTCCAATCCACTTGGAGAAAAGGCATATAAGGATGTTGGAGTACAAATGATAGAAGTTACAGGTGTACTTACTAATAGAAATACAATTATCAACAAACCAATGCATGAAGAAGATAAAACATCAAAAGTAAATCGTGAGCATGTTAAAGATACAATAAATGGATTTTTGAATCACAAAATCACCAAATAACCACCAACCTGCAAATAATTGTAAGGCACGATTTTAAAATAAAATTATTTATCTATGATATATAAATATTTAACTATAGGTGGGACCCCTAGGGAAAAAGAAAGGATGTTTATTTTCAAATATTCCTAGGATAGTGACATTGTTAATATATTGAAAGTACATAATGGTTTATCCTTCTTCCTTTCAGTTTGATTATGAGCTCCATTTCTGGTTTGACTACGAAAGAAAGAAAAAAGGATTGTGCTAGTAGAATTTCATAATTCCATATGTTGCATATGCTTTACTCATCATATGATTTTACGGTTATGATGTTAAAACTCAAAAAAGGCTTCACTGTGGGATCATAATTCATAAAAGAGCTCCTTTATTCTTGATGCATACAATACCTCACAAAGAAATGAGAATAAATGGTTAAATTTCTAATGCATGGTATATTTAAAAGGGTGGTCAATTTCATTTTTACATGTATAGTATGGTAATATGGTATACTATGCTGAAAACCTTCCATATATTCCCAAATTCCATCACATACAACAATTTCTGGTTCTATGTAAACAAAGGTGGTGTGTTATAGTTAAAGGTTTGGAGGTTTTATTGAACTTTACATATGTTATATTATACGAACTCCACCTTCACATTGTTATCCACCATAAGCTATACTTTGATGTTATGGATCTTG
>JZKD02S1675416.1:511306-527620 GCA_000966675.3 Picea glauca
CTCTTTTACAAGCTAAAGGTAAGCGCACCCCTAATAAAATTTCAAGCCTATTGCCTAATCCTCTACCACTTGAGCCTAATGTTATGTCTTTTCCTACTTTGAGGGAGTTGGTTGTTTTATCTTGTTCGATGATTTTTTTTTATGGGTGTTGATTATTCCTTTCAATCTAATTATTTCAAATGTCTTCATGATGCTTATTGACCTATGATGTTTCATTGACATTTTTTTCCGACTATTCACTTATTCTTAAGTGTTTGATGATTCTATGTGACTACAAGGTCTGATGTTCTATTGCATGTCTTGGATGAGGATGTGGTTGATTATTTGTTCATTGGTTAATTCAAATTTTTCATCCTCTTACTAACATGTTATGTTTCATGAATTCATACTTATTCTCTCACATAGGGATCCTACTCTTATGTTTTGAATTAGAATATATAGCCATAGTACACTCATATACAGTCACCATGTCATTGTTGAATAAACCTAACACTCTCTTATAAGTTGGTTTAAAGGCATGGAATATATTGTTTATTATATTTTCTAGTCTTCTTTTGATTGCATGGCTGATCTCATTTTGTTGTTTTGCAGGAACAGGTTTGCAGGGCCACTTTGTCGGCATGACCTCTTTAGCATTCAGAAGCCTATGGGGAAAATCTATCGATCCTTGTCTGCATCCTTGACCTTGATTCTTTCCATGGATTATCCTTATAGAGAAGTGTAATTTCCTTGGATTAATGCTTCCCTAATGTTCTAATCCCCTGACATTGTTGGATCCATCTTCATTATAAACTCATTCATGAGACTCTTTGAATCGATCACTATCGAGTTCTTCTCTTGGCCTTCCCTCTCTCTTGAAATATAGGCCCAAAGACTATTGGGTTTTATCCTCTTCTCCTCTTTTATTTCCTCCAACCAAATCTAACAGTTGGATTATGCTCGTCAAGATATTTCCAACGACTGTAACCATACTTAAATCTGAGTTCCGGATAAAAAGTTATGTCTTCCCAAAGCCTCTTAGGATAAAACTCACCTTGTCCACCTATTACAGAAAAATCCCCCTACGGATAGGTGGATATTCCATCAGATTCTAGACCCCTAATACCGAGACAGAAAGATTCAAATGGACAGTAACATCCCTTTGATATTTTATTAACTAGTTGAAAAGAGAGAGAGGATAAAGGGTGTGATTCACCTATTTCCAGTGTTTGTACTCGCTGCTCCAATTTGAGCTTGATCTCCAAACTCATTTGCACAGCTTGATACCTTCATACCACGGACGATTAAACAAATTCATCTACAATAGAAAAACATATGTAAAGATACATAAACTAGAAGGAAATAGGCTAAGAATATATTAATGAGAACATTAAAAAGACACTTACAATATGTAGATGCAGTTGCAGGAGCCTTTCCAAGTCCTCCTCATCCAGACCTCACACGATTCTCCCAAGATCATAGGTTTGATATCCAAAAATATTTCTCCCAAGATCATAAGTTTGATACCTCAAATTTTCCTCCCTTCTCCATGGAAAGCCTTCATTATATAGGATTTGGAGGCTTAACCTCCATGAAGAAGATTACTCATAAGATACACTAAAAAGGGATCTCCAAGATATTTAGGGAGAAAATATCTCTTAAGGATTTTAGGGAGAAAATATCTCTCAAGTATTTTAAGGAGGAAATATTTCAACCATCCATGAGATCCTCAACCTTCCCTAAAAAATAGGAAACCAAATGTAAGGTGGATTCTCACACTAAATTAATTTCCTTTTCATGAATATTAATAATTAATTCATGTGCCCATAGTATTTTGACCTTCATATAATATATTTCCCCTCCACATTGACTAGGGATTGTGACATATGTTATTTCATGGTGTCGAGGTGTATGTGACACTTAGCAAGGTGAATATGACACTTTTACAACACTTGGGAAACTTAGGGCGATGTACCTAGGTGTGGAAATTTGATGTGTAGCAGTATGCCCCCTAAAGTGTGAGGTCAAAAGAGAAACTAATGGTCGAAACAATTTAAAAATTCTTCAATGAAAGGGCATGGAGTTGGAGAACCTGGAAGAAGTTGAAAAAAACCATCAAATGATATTAATATATGTTCCATTTCCAAGTTAGGCATACCTATGCTCGGAATACGAGATGAATCAAAGCACGTTCTCCGACCAATACACTGTGGATCCATGAAAAATATTGACTAAGGATATGGCCACCAAAGATACAATGTGGATCCATACCTCAATGACATCAACTGATCGTAGCTATGAGAAATACACAATGGATCTACAAGATGATAAAACATAGCCACGGACCAATACAATGTGGATCTATGTGACATTCTATATATCAGCATGCTCAAATGATCTCCTTCGCAACATGGGAAAAGTAGATAACATAGTGAACGCTCAACCCAGGGTCTTCATCCAAATCCTGATGAGGTATGAATCTATCCATGTGAATAGATGTTTTGATGTCTAACATAGTAGAAACCACTTGATCACCGGTCATTGAGGTAAACCGTTAACAAGTGCGAGGGAAATCACTAGTGATGTCAATGACTCCCAAGGTACCCTAGTACAATCCAACGAATGTGAATAAATGAGCTGAAGTCAAACATTCGTGGAATCATCCGATCATAGGTCAATGATGTAAACCTATTTTTAGAAGCGAGGAGGCCTGCCATTGAGGCATGCAGGTCCCAATATACTAACTGGTTTATAAGTCTAATTCTCGGATGGTGTGTTGAAGTTGACAGGAAAAGACTCATCGAAGGATGGCCTTGATGTATCCCCCATCATTGACATGAAACTAACATAGGAAATTGATGTAATATGGTGAATTGAATGAGTATGGACTGACATAGGAAATGAAAACTAGAAATACTGTAGATGGATGGTTTGAAGTGAAAATTCCCTTGAATATGATGAGGCACGACAATTGACTTGGAAGCATTGACTCGATGAGTACCAAGAATGTAATGTGACGAAAATAAGATCACTCTTCGACTGGATGAAAAAGTATGGTGACACATGGAATTAGTATGACTAAGAGACAAGAATATTACCCAATTGTAAGACGAGACGCAAAGAGGTGCCATGTTCAAGGGTGACAAAAGTTGTCATAAATAATTCTCAAAAAACTTGACTTACTTCCTTCAATTTTTCCCCCATCCAGATAGATGAGTACCTCTTTTTAATTTAACAAGCTCGAGGAGGGTAACACATTCTTGATATAACTCACCTTTGGTAAGTTCCTCTTCCTTTATTTAATGAACTGGAAGAAGTAAGGGTTCATCCCCATATGGGCCTTTCAATGTGTAGTTTAGTGAGTCCAGAGAAGGAAAACTCTGTGGTTTTTCATGTTTAAAGAGTCTGAAAAGAACTTAAAGATGACTCCAGGGTTGTCCTTTTTCGTAATTTTAGTCTCGCAAGGCCAAAAAAGTGATAAACTACCACTCAAAAGACTCCCTTTCAAATCTTTTAACGAGTGTGAAAGGAAGCAAGATAACTCGGCAATCGTTTCATGTTTAGAGAGTCTGAAAAGATCTTAAAGGAGACTCCAGGGGGTTCATTTTTCATATAACCTTTATGAGTCTGAAAAAGTGATAAAAATTTACTCAGTCACATTCTCATGTATTTATGAGCACGAGAAAGAACAAATACTTAGCTCGGTATTGGTTTCATTTTTACACAAGCTTGAAACAAAATTATATTGTGCTTGTAATTTCCCAACATAATTTCCAAAGGTTTTGAGGGATACCCATGGATGGTTGGTACTCTGCCCCTAGATTGAAAAGCTAGCTAACTCTAGAATAATAATCAAAGGCTAGAGACATGCCCCCCCCAAGCTTCCTTTCATTCTCCGACTTTGAGGTTGTCACCAATTTCTGTACTAGATGAAGAAAAAGGATAAGGGTGGATGAAAGGAAGGTTCAAATACGAGACCTAAAGAAATACTCGAATCGACATCTACGAGATCTAACTAAAGAATCAACTTGATATCTACGAGATCCAGTTATGTCATCAGTCATCCCCACTCTTCATCTAAAGAGTGAAACCAAAGGGGTCGATCTAGTTTTTTCATCGATCGATCCCACTCCTCCCTTGAAGAGTGCCAAAGTGATTGATCCAGTTTCATCATCGGTCATAGTAGTCAATCCAGTTTCGTCATAGATCGATCCCACTCTTCATCCAAAGAGTACCAAAGTGGTAGATCCAGTTCCATCATCGATCAATCCCACTCTTCTTTTGAAGAGTGAAACCCAAGTGGTTGATCCGATTCCATCATCGGTCGATCCCACTCCTCCCTTGAAGAGTGAAACCAAAATGGTCGATCCAATTTCACCATCGATTGATCCCACTCCTCCCTTGAAGAGTGCAACCAAAGTGGTTGATCCAGTTCCACCACCAATCAATCCCACTCCTCATTCAAAGAGTGAGGATGTTTCTCAGGTATACCTCGTTAATACTGATTCACCCAGAAAAGTGGCCACTAAGCCCATCCCGATGGGACCCCCTTCAAGAAATCAAATGATTTCTATTAATTGGAATCATTTGAAAGAACCCCATATTCCCTCTTACGTGCCTTTCCAAATCACCGTGCAAGTTTGTGATAGGAATATTCCTAACAATGTAATAGATGAAGGTTCTTATGTTAGCATATTATCCGCGAATGTTTGGAAATCTTTTGGTTCCCCACAGCTTTGCGCCTGTGACTCATAATTTGTTGACCTTTGACAGAATAGTTAGTCAACCTTTAGGGATCCTTCCTCAGTTTCTGGTTACTTTGGGAGGAAAAATGGTCTATGTTGATGTGATGGTAGTTCATGACCCCTTGGAATTTAACCTGCTCCTCGAGCGAGACTATGTCTATGGTATGAGAGCTTTTGTGTCCACTCTCTTTAGAGTGATGTGTTTCCCTCACAACGGAAACATAGTAACGATCGAACAACTTTCATTCATTAACCCTCATCTAATGGTCAACCATCCACCTTCCCTAAATGGTTCATACATGCCAGCGATGGCTGCCCCACCGCAGGTCAATTATGTAATGACCTTGTTATCGAACTAATCGGTAAGTGCGGACACAAATAGATCTCCCTAACTTCCATAGGAAACTAGAACAAAACAAGACAGAATATACACATCACCTTAAACTTCATTGTCATATAAACTAGTTTAGAGAGGTACAAGTGACATACCTTTTAAACGACGCTTGATCCTTGCTAGTGTCATCCTTGTAGCTCCTTCTTTGAGTTTGCAGAATGGTAAGCTTGTCTAAGAAGCACAAACCAACAAAGAAGGAAAACAAAGATATATATATATATATATATATATATATATATATATATATATATATATATATATATTCCAATGAATTCCATGTATAAGATCAAGGAGTTATACAATAAAACTTAAGACACCTTTATAGGGAAGAAATGTAGTCTTGCATTATATTAAATGGAAAGTGGAGAATACAACCCATGCCTTGATGTTGCAAGGTCCCCTTTCAATGGCTCTTTTCTCCAACACACACACTTTTTCTCCAATGTCTTTGATGAAGAAGATCCACAATTTGACTTAGAGAACTAAAGCAAAGCTCTCAAGCATAATCTGTAGTAGAACTCTCCATGCAAATCTTAGCCTATTCAACCTTAGCCTTTTCCATGAGAGATCCCTCTTTATATATTGTGAAAGAGAGATGGATGAGGATATTCGGATGATCCCACTAAATCAGAGAATCAAGTAAGATCCAAACCAATCAGATGCCACCTCATCTTCTAGAACATTCATGAATTTTGACTTTTCCTTTTATTTAAGCATCGTCGCACCCTATGTGCAGGAAGCATGCGATGATGTCGTAGTCCAGTTTTAGTGCAGAGTGCAACGATCATGCATCACTGCACCCCATACATATGGCAGGGTGTGACGACCTCCCTTTTTATGGTTTTTGAAAGAGGAAAGCAAACCACTTTTCTCATGGAGAAAGTCTCTTTTAATATTTTCAAGGAACATGAGCACATGTTGTTAGTTGATCACTGAGGTGACCAAAATAATGTGTAACAGACCTTCCCCATGCATTCAACCCCGCACGAGAGGGAATCTCTCCCTTCTCCTAACTTAGATCCAGTAGTTGGCATGGTCATCTCTTCGATAGCTCTATTAGAGCCAGATCTCCCTACCCTTATCAAGGTCATCGACATGTTTTCCTTCCAGAATGTTTTTCTTCCATCTAGAAAATATCTCTTTGAAGCCATGATTGACGTTTGTCCCTTACCATGTATTTATTCCAAAGCATTGTCCTCTTGGAATCCATGATCAAGAATAATTTATGAGCATATTTTTCCTCTCTGTATCAATCTCGTTAAAAAATGAAATAGAAATATGGGGATTGAACTCGGAGCTACGAGCATAGTTTTAGCTTCTCTGTGGCAAGATCATTAAAAAATGAAATGGAGGTCACGAGCATAGTTTTACTTCTCTGTGGAAATCTTGTTAAAAAAATGAAACAGATGTCTTGAGCATAGTTGTTTGCTTGTGTCAATCTCGTTAAAAAATGAAATAGTCACCTCCCCAGTGCAATCGCCAATTTCTATTACAGAAAAATGCCCTTGCGGATAGGTGGATCTTCCCTTATATTCTAGACCCCTAATACCGAGACAGAAATATGCAAATGGACACTAACATCCCTTGATATTTTCTTAACTAGCTGAAAAGAGAGAGAGAGTGTGATAAAGGGTGTGATGCACCTATTTCCGGTGTTTTTCCTCATTGCTCCAATTTGATCTTGATCTCTAAAATCGTTCGCACACCTTGATACCTGCAGACCACGGACAACAAAGAGACACAAGGAAACTCCTACTCTAGCATACTATATTAAACAAATTCATCTACAATAGACAAGCATATGTAAAGATACATAAACTAGAAGGAAATAGGCCAAGCATATATTAATGAGAACATTAAAAAGACACTTACAATATGTAGATGCTGTTGCAACAACCTCTCCAATTCCTCCTCGCCCAGCCCTTGCACAATTCTCCCAAGATCATAGGTTTGATATCCAAAAATATTTCTCCCAAGATCATAAGTTTGATACCTCAAATATGCCTCTCTTCTCCATGGAAAACCTTCATTATATAGGATTTGGAGGCTTAACCTCCATGGATAAGATTACTCATAAGATCCAATAAAAAGGGATCTCCAATATATTTAGGGAGAAAATATATCTTAAGGATTTTAGGGAGGAAATATATCTCAAGGAATTTAAGGAGGAAATATTTCAACCATCCATGAGATCCTCAACCTCCCCTAAAAACTAGGAAACCAAATGTGAGGTGGATTCTCACACTAAATTAATTTCCTTTTCATGAATATTATTAATTAATTCATGTGCACATAGTATTTTGACCTTCATATAATATATTTCCCCTCCACATTGACTAGGGATTGTGACATATGTTATTTCATGGTGTCAAGGTGTATGTGACACTTAGCAAGTTGCATATGACACTTTTACGACACTTACAACACTTAGGGAGAGGTACCTAGGTGTGGAAATTTGATTTGTAACACCACCTCACACCCACGTGGCTCCCTCTCTCTTCTACCATCCAACGGGGTGTTCATGTCACTCATGTGGTACCCACCACCTTCTTCCTCGTCATCGGAACTCCCCATGATCCACTTCACATTTTTCCTTCCCTATCGTTGGTGATGCCTCCCTATACCTTTTCGTCATCGGGGCTCCATCACTCTTGGATCTTGAGAAATCTTCTCATATTCTCTAATGAATACATATCCCTATTGATCCAATGACTCTTGTGAGTCTGATATCAATGGCCCCAATCTTATCAGTGCCACAAAGTCGTATGTCGATTAACTCATTTTCACTTTCCCAGCTGACACCAATGACACGTGGAATCTACGTTGGCACCCTATACACTAGGCCCCTCCCACAACATGCCACATGGCATGACACTTGTCATCATGAACTTGATACTAGATATGATTTATCCTCATCTTGTCACGTGGACTGATGTGGCCATACATGTCATCACCAGGAACCATGGCTTATCCCATTAAGTGTTGACACGTGTCCTCTTCATCATTGGAACTCCACCTATTTCCACTCTCCAACACTTTGAAAACCCTTCTACAACAAAGAGATGAGATCTTGCACTCATTGTATCAATGGTTGTCGTTAACCCTGGCACCCCCTCATCATCAACAACTCCTTTCTCCTATGAATGACTAGGATCTAGCCTCATCCAGATCTAATGGTCCTGGTCGTAAGTGAATATGTAAGGGGATTTGAACCCCTTGTGGGATCATTGTCATTCATCAACCATGACCCTTTACGTCATCTTCCCTTTTTCACTCGAATGGAAAATAAGGTAACCTACGATTGAGATGATACTCCCTAAAATATATCAACGGTTCTCATTCTTCTCATGATTCCCCTTTGTCGTCGACACCCTAGGACTTAACTCTCACCCTTACCAACTCTCCATCGCCAACAACGACCTTCTCGTCGTCTACATCCTTCTACCCGAGCGTTTGGACGTTTTAGTTATGTCCTCTAATGAAGATGCCCTCCCCCATCGACAACCTAGATATGTTTACCTTCCAGATCAATAGTTGTGTTTTTTTCCCTCCGCGCACATAGTGAAAACACCCCAAAATTTAGATCAATGGTCCATATTTTCCCCATAGGCATGATCAACGATTGTTGACCACGAATTTTAAAATGGCCATATCCAGAGCTACAAGTGTCAAAATGAGGCCCATGATACCTCATTGGAAAGGTATCATACAATGGAATATAGTGTCATAGGTCTCCAGGCCAAACAAGTGAAAAAAGGCATCATAAAATGCAGAAAAGGTCTCTCACAAATTTGGGGGGAAAATTGGCCATACTAATCTCAGGAAGCCATATCTGGAGCTACGAGCAATGAAATTGATCTAGAAATAGCACAATGGAAATCTAAGATAGAGGATAATAAGCCACAATGATCACATTATACAGGTCGAAGACAGAAACATCCCGAAACTTCTGAGAAACAGAAGATAATGCCAATGGGCAGAGTCAATGATTATTTTTAAGCAAATATCATTTGCAATCTTCCAGAGAACAAAAGTAACCACCTAGGGGTCTCTTCAGATTCCATTTGTAACTCCCACATATATTTTTTTTGAAATGTAAAAAATAAATTGGAGGGGAAAATGAAACAAATAGCCATGAGAACTCAAGAATCTTTCTCTTGTCCTATAAAAGATAACTCATAGCAAAAAAAATGTTTTTTTCCCTTTGTAACAAAATATGGTACTATTATCTCTAAGTAATAAAGAGCAGGAGGCATTTCGGAAATTTGTGGCTTTGATGGATGTAGTAGAGACTATTCTTTATGTATTTAACTTTTTCTTCAGTAGATAGGATTATGTTGTATGAATTATTTATGCACTCTATTTTGTTTACTCATGTTGTCACATGTTTCTTCATGGGTACATAAATGATTTTATAGATGTATCATGAAACTATTTTTTATGCATATGTAGCATTGTTGTTTTCATTTATCATTGGAATATATGAACTACTTCTGATTCTAATGATATTATCTCTCGTTGTACTCACTCTTATAGTTTTTCTCCCGGGATAGGTTAGAATTAGTTTATATTAGATTAGTTTCCTTTAGTTAGATTAGTCTTAGAATTATTTAGAACTCTTTGGGGGGTAGTCCGTTGTATTTCCCCTTTTTTATTATTTTAATTCTGAACGATAGTGAGGCCCATAAACTCATAGGAAACGCTACCCCAAACGAGAGTGGGTTTGATTGGGAATTGCCATCGGACGTTTTCCCTCATCTTATTGAAAGATTCATTTTGGTTCATCAACAGGATCAAACATATATATGATTCTTATCACTTATTTGTATTGAATGTGGTATTTAATGAAGGGTTGCGATAGTACATTTCCATGTGAAATATGTGTCGTTTTTTGAGCTAGCATAATACGTGGCGGTTGATGTGGTTGAGTGCCATGTGATGGCTCAATGACTCAGTTATGTTTCCAGCGTTGTGGTTTGTTTATGGTAAGAGTGGAAATATGAAATGGATTGAGGAGTTAATGCATATTATGTTTTTGGAGAACGTGATGCCCCATGCATTTAATGCATGGGACGTGGGCATTCACTTGCATTGAGTTTACCACCCTGCATTGTTTTTTCATTTCATTTTGGCATTTGAGTTTTTTAGTTGTCAAGTAACATTGTGGTTTCCAAGATTGTTGTGGTTTTTGTTGGTAACTGTAGCTCAACTTTTTTTGGATGTATTTGAAGTTCCAAGTGAAGATATGTTGTTTAGCTTGTACAAATCAAATGCTTCTTCTTTTTTGCAATAATAGTTTTGGGGAAAATATTTGTTGGTCTGTGAATGAGTGTGTTGTTTGTCCATCTTTCAAGCTTGTTTTGTCATCTTCGAATGAAAGCATTTCATGTTTGATTATCGTGACTTGAACCCTAGTCATGAAAATTTTTATTCAAATATTTACTGTGTAAATACAATAAGGACTCGAATTCATTTATGACTATTTTATGATCCTTAAAAAAGAATGCAAGCTCTGGTCCTGGCCTCCTTTCCATTGTTTGATATTTAAATTTTTCCAAAAAATTGGAAATATCTGTGGGTTTTGTTTTGTACACATATATTTTTTTTTGTTCAAAGGGTTTCGATCCCATGACCCTGGAGTTCTATTCTTCATCTTAAATGTTTATCATTTAACTCGGCATGCAACATTTTCGATCTCGTGAACTTCAAATGTCGTTATACATCCCAATCCCATTGGTCTACCATGCATTTCTTGGGTTTTGACCCTCTTTTGGTTTCTTCAAACACTAGTTTTGGTTCCCTGCTTGAGATTCATAAGTCCACAAGTATACCATTTCATGGATAATACCCTTAGCCTTGAAGTCCTGAATATGGTATTTGAATGTTTTAATTGAACTAATTGGGGGTTTTTACATACTTATAACTCTTTTCATAAATGACCTTAGATATAAATCCAACATCCATTTTTCCTACATAAGAAAACTTACAATGCGGTTATTACCAGTTTCGAACCCTCATTGATTTTTGAAAAATGGGTTGTTATGATTGTTTGAATAAACAATTTTAATGGATTTTATGCATAGGTGAGATAATGAGCTCACCGGTTTCATAGTTCAAACCCTGACTTTTTAAACTTTGTGCATGGCATTTAAAAGTCGTGTTTTAGTCTAAGCTTACTGGATTTATCCATGCATGTTCGACTCGATACCTTTTCATTCTTGATACAAGAAAATTTTAAAAGAAAGAAAATAAGTGAATTAGCATTGGTATATTATGTTGATATGACCAACAGTGTATTAAAGAGGATTTTTTAACACCCAATTTCGAGTCTCATTGAGTTTGATGAAATTTCTATGATTATGGACAAGATCTTGATATGGATACATTCATTATTTTGGGTTTTGAATAAATGTTTGGAAGAGAGGGTATGACTTGTGCATTACTAATATCAATAATAAATGACCTGGGTGTGCTCTCAAAAGTAATTTTATATTGCATACAAAACATAATGTGAGTTTATACAATGATTATAAAAATCATGATGGATGTCCTAGCTTAAATATTGAACTATATGTAATGTTGGACTTATTTGGTTTAGTTTAAAAGGAAGTTTATTTATGATTTTCTAGGCGTGAGATTTGAACTAAAAGACAACCATATTATTTTGGAAATATTTTATGTTCTGCATACAGGTCCAAATCCCTCCATAACACCACTTTACATTCTTCACTCCTTAAATATGAGTACCATATATCATTTAAGAGTTTTCATTCTTTTTACCCCTATTGTATGAGTCATGAAACTATTTTATATTTGAAGAGAAGTGTTACAATCTTGGCATGAATAATTTGACAATAAAGATAGATGATTGTGCAGAATTGTTATTATCAAAATGATTATTTTATCATGATGTGAAGGATTTCAATTAGGATGAAGGACATTAATTTGGTAAATGGATGAATGTTGTTGTTTCAGGGCCAATCCCCCCCATCTCTTTCAGTTTACATATGTTATCCCTTAATTCCAAAATAATATTTCATTAATTCTTTCATGGTTTTCTTTCCCCTGATTCATAAGCAAGTTCAAAGGTTTTATTTGAAATAAGCAGTGGATGTGCTGGAAATTACTGAAGATATGTTTTGCATCGCATGTATGAGATTATTATTGGCAGACATTTAATCTTGGAATATGATTGATGATGGATGTTTTCATGTTTTGAACATGTGTCGTTATTCTCCTTTCCATTATTTCACTTTTCATACATCACAAACCCCCTCATATTCCCAAAATTACATTGGAATTCCCATGTTCTTAATTAATAAGCAGTTGAACAAGATATTAAAGTGTTCCAAAGCAGAAGTTAAAGTTTGTCTTAAATTTTCTCTTGTATGTCTATCCCTGGTTATATACATGCTTGCTTGCTAACAAGTTAGAGCTATTTCCAAACTATGTTATGCAAATGGTATTTGATTTGTATTTGCTATTATATGCATACTTTGATCTATCCTTGCACTTTTTATAGATGAGATTTTTCAGTAGAGTCAGTCATGGAAGAGGAAACGAGGCAGGGTAAGAAGGCCAAATGACTTCTGGAAAGAGGGTAACAAAAGACTTATTTTTTCAATAAATGTTGATGTTGATTATGAATAGTTTAACAAACTCTTGAAAATAGTTTTCCTAAATCTAGCTTGGAAAATATCCTTTCAAAATCATCCTGCACCTGAAATACCACCTTTACAACCACATCCTAGAATTTATGGTATAGTTGTGTAGCCACATGTATCCCTACCTCCTGAGATACCAACTAATGATGGTTGAAATGATGTTGTTAATCCTCCTCAAAATCAATCTCATGGATGGCCCACATATTCAATTCCATTACCTCCCCCTCCACCTAAACAGTCTTCCCTACACATTGCATCATAAGCTTCCCATGCTCACTCAACCCAACCACAGAAAAAGATAAAGTCCATAGCCCAAAAACCAAAGCCTAGAAAAGGAAAACAACCTACCCATTATGTTGACTCTGACCAATTAGTAACATCTTCACACTCAGTTACTTCTCACTCCCAGCACCCAAAACTTGAGGACAAACATATCTCTTTTGGAGATATGCACCCAGAAGTATTAGCAGCAAAAGGTAAAGCATATATTCACGTAGATTCAAAGGTCCTCAAAATAACTAAATCTCAGGGAAGCTGACAGAGGAAAAATGCCTCACATAAGAAATATGATTGTTGATTTCATGGTGTTATTTTATAATGATTTAATTCTTCAAACAAACCTTATTTTGTTTATGGATAACAATATGTTTGGGACATATTTATGATTCATTGTTTTTGGATACTTCACAACAATATATTTTGGACAACACATTGACATATTTATTTTTGTAATTATATTTGCATATATGAGATATTTCGGAGTCACAAGTATGTGTTTGAGATATTTCATATGTTGATTGGTTGGGATATATGTGCACAATGATGTTTTATGGTATGATCATTTTTGGAGTAACAAGAGAATAATTTGAAAATTAAACAAAAG
Organism: Picea glauca; assembly: GCA_000966675.3. Classification (NCBI taxonomy): domain Eukaryota; kingdom Viridiplantae; phylum Streptophyta; class Pinopsida; order Pinales; family Pinaceae; genus Picea; species Picea glauca. Next base: position 524,972 of record JZKD02S1675416.1, read on the forward strand.
CATTGTTAGGGGGTCCCCATCTATTAGTTAATATTTATTATACCCTTATCATTTATTATTAATATTTAATTATGAGTTGTCCCAACTTAACTAAAATTAGTTAAATAACTTAACTAAAAGTAGTTGAACTACTCAAACTACTTTTGGAAGGAAAAAATAAGAATAGAAGGGACAAGCAAAAGGAGAGGAGATAGAGACAAAAACTTTGATAAGGTTTGCTCTTTCTCTAGAATGAGATTGCATTACTACTTCATTCATTTCTGAAATACTTAAAGGCTAAAGACTTATTTTTTATAGCAGGCTATTACTGAAGGTGGTAACAAGGAGGACTAAGAAGCATTGATTATTCACATGCTTATAAGGTTGATCATTTGTTTCTGATAGTCTGTAAATTCTTATTGGATTTATGAATTGATTTTCAGTTCTAATTAGGAATTTCGTGCAGAGTCAAGGCAGTGGAAAATTTTGTCTTGTTAATCCATTTATTTTTAAGTCTTGGTTTTACTTGGGAGGCACTACTCGTCTATCTGATGATGTAACATTTGACTTCTAAGTATTTTCCTGGTCCTTACCCATGTTGGTTATGAAAGAATGTATTTGGCAGTGTTCCAAAACTAAATGAATAAAATCACTGGATTGTTTTGAGGTCTCGTTTTGGATTATGTGTGTGATATTATTTCATATTTTTCTATTTTCATCATTGTTCATCAAACTGTCTATATTTTTGATACAAATATTTTCTTTTTCTTTATCATAAATCAACATAAAAGACAACATTGATCTCAAGAGCATATTTCTTGAAGGTTAATTGATAATTTTACAAAATGGCTATGAACATAGGGTAACAATCCCAACTATCTTTCCTTCGCCTGGCAAGATTCTAAAATGTTGGTATTAGGATAGCCATTTTTTTCATCAAAATTTAGTTGGCGACCATACTGGGGAACTCATCCATAGTTTCCTGGTAGTTGTATTTATTTTTTGTACTTAGTTTTCTTTATTTTCGGATTTCGTGACTTTTCCTATTGTGAGACAATCTAATATTGGTGATGGTTTAGATGATCAGAATAGCATTTATTTAACCTTATTTAATATTATTTTGGAAACAACTTATAGCTGCACTAGTCTAACTGAGTGTAACTTACTCTGAGGTGAATAGGAACACCCTATTTTGTAGGGGAATATTCTCTAGAGAGAATATTCTCATCTAAGGAATCGTTCTCAACATTGGACTATCAAACTTAGGAAAATAATTCTAGGTAAGTGTTTAATATCTCCAACACACCCCCCTAAACACTACTAGGGTGTAAATTATGAATGGGTCCCGACAATCAAGGCCATGTTAGGTACCCATTGTACAATGCATGTAAGAATGAAACACTAAAAAAAATGAGGAAAGAGGGAAAAAATCATGGGAAACCCCCCCCTCAAGGTACAATGCATAAGAAAAAACAAAAAAATGAGAAGGAACAAAAAGAAGTTGCTAATAAATTGTGTCCTTCACTCCACGAAGACCTTGCAACTATGTAAGTTTGTGCTCGTTGAATATTTTGTTGAAAATGTAGATGTTTTGTCACACACCCACTACTGCAACTAAGATTTTTTTTTGTCTTTTCTTCGAGGGACAGAATCCCTGAATTTCTACAGGGCCTAGCGCAGACCATCCCTTCCCTTATCCTCATCCAAGTGACCACAACCTGGCCTTAGCGCAAGCACCTTTCGCAACTCGTGAGTTGGAGAGTCAAGGCTCTCGACTCCTCTTTCTCCAAACGCCGATACCTGAAATGCGATATGGGTATGGCTCCCACCTCACTAGTGCCTGCTACATATAACCGTAGGCTAGGCTAAACACTAGCACTACTCGCATCTTGCGACCTTGCGAGTTGGAGTGTTGAGCCCTCGTGCTCCTCCTTTGCGAATCCCCGAGACACGATAAGTCAACAATGGGTTGACTCTTTCCCAGGCGACGTGTGTCTACCACCTATCACCCGCTTCCACCTTTCTCTGGGCACTTGTTGTTATGCCACCTGTCAACCACACGGTCCCCAACTAACGGATGTGCCACGTGTTCGCACGAGCCCTCGATGCTTGGCACTTCACAACTTTTGTAGTCGAAAAGGAATTATTTCAACCTTTGACCCCCGATACGCGATACCATGTGGAGGTTCTGATCCAACGGTTCTCCCGTGGCTTGGATCCAATGACCACGATCACGTTGCGATCTCACGAATCGTGAGTTCGTGCAGTCCTACCCTTGACCACTCCAAGTCGCGAGTCAGCGAAACGATACCCAACTGCCACGCGTCATGTGTTGATGGACGGTTCTGAATACTTCGGGACTTTCAGGATGTTGTCGAGTTGACTCTCCTTCCTATGCAAAGGTTAAGATCGACGGTCAATAGAGCTCTGAAAGATCCCTGGATCTACAGTCCTGGATCCCATCGCTACTTGCGAAGGTTGAAAGGGTCGAGGTGTTAACGCCTATGCTCCTCCTCTAGATCCATCGGTCTTAACAGATCTGGGGTATTTCCGAAAGGATTCCGACCATTCGTCTACCAAACGATGGGGTATTCTCTTTCGATAATTGGACTCGCTATCCTTTCTGAGCTTGATTCAGAAAATTCAACCTCTCGGAGCTTCAAACTCCCA
>JZKD02S1675416.1:567078-582022 GCA_000966675.3 Picea glauca
TAACATGAGGGGTTGTACTCTCTACATGATCTTAATCCAGTGGTAGCAGGGTAGGACTCGAAATCTTGACCCATAAATTACAATAGACATAGGGAATGTGTCAAATATTTCTAGATGAATAGAGATGTCCTCAAAAGGCATTTGATTAACTATGTATGCCCTCAGGTTTGAATCAAAAACCTTTTGAGAGCAACAAAATATTATGGATGATCATTCTGTAACTTTCTTGGGAATCCTTCATTTTTAATGGCATTTCTCTCTTCTCCTTGTGCACTTGATAGAAAACCATCCATGTAAATTTCTCACCTTCATTTAAGAATAAATTCAATCACATACTAAGAGCCTTGTTGTTCACTATTGTTGAGGTAAACCACTACTTCAATGAATACCAACCTAAACTAGAGGAAAATAATTCTATGTATGAGCCTTCGATGGATCCCAAGAAACCTGGCATGCCCATCTCATGTCCTCTAAAAACTATCAAAGATATGGAAGGAAGATCATACTTTGAATCCTTTCACTTCCATTTCAATAAATCCTCCATTCCTCTACCCCCATACATAGCTTCAAATCCATTGGAAAACAGGCCAAGGCTCCTCGTGTGTCATGACATCAAGGAAAGATATGTGGATGACAAATGGATCCAGGGAAACAAAAATAGTGAGGCCTATGCAATATGACATTGGCATTTGATTGACATATTTGTCTACTTTTCACACCATCTGGTCACATTACCCCAACCTTGTTGGACCAATACAACCCACAGGCACATAGTGCAAGTCTTAGGAACTTTTATTATGGAAGGGGATGAAGGACAACGATTTGTAAAACATTGTTGGCTTCCAAGGAGTCTATTGGGATGTATGCTAACCATTTAACAGAGCTTGAAATTAAACTAAGATTTGATGGTTAGCTGGTATGATTATTGTTTTTAGCTTGTTGGCTCAAACTCTTACATTCTTTTTAGAAATGCTTGCTTGAGAATTGAATGATTTATTGGGTTCACAACTTCAAATTTTAATTGTAACTTTTGTTTTCCCAAATCTTCTTCTCCATTGAACTCTTCTCTTGACCATATAATTAAGTGGAATACTTCATGACTTTGATGAAAGGATTCAAAGTGGGTTTGATCTACTTGTTTGAGGTGTTTTCTTGCTACATGTTGCTTCTATTTTGATATTCTAGATCACTAAATACCATGAATAGGTAAACCCTGTTATCGCACAATTTGTACTTGTCCAAGTCCAATACAAGTGAATAAAATTAGCGTAACTACATGATAACCCACCATTGTCACCTTAGTAGGAAATCCCCATGTTTTAGGGATGGATGAGGTCCAACCCAAGGAAGGTGTCCCTAGTAACCTCAAGGGATCAGATAGCAAAGATATGGTAAAGCTTAGAGCACACTCTCACTGGTTACCTAATTCAAAGGGCCTATGTCTATGAAATTGAGGCGAAAGAAGAGTTTTGTGTACCTGTATGAAACAAGAACAATATATATATATATATATATAACAATTTCCAAGTACCAATATGATAAAATACCTCAATAGACAATAGACAACATATGTATATGATGTCTAAAGAAAAATTGCAGCGAGATGTCAGTTTATAACAACCAGTAGTATTTTGTAATAGCCACAAGAATTTCAACTCGGAATTGCAAGAGAATACAATGAAAACTTAGTATTTATCAAGTAGATCATTTAGAACTTATCCCAAGAAATTTATGAGTATGTTAGCTAGTAGTTAGAGTGAATTATGCAACAAAATGAAGCAAGTTAGATGGTTGTAGCAGTGTTTTGCAACAACAACAATAAATTTAGTGAATTTATTTAAGCTAAGGTTAGAAAAAGTTAGTAAAAACTTTGGAGAATGGAGTATGGAAGTTTGTTTTATCAAATTCCTTCACAAGAGTAATGAGGCTAGTGCCTTTTGGGGATATGGATTCTTTTACAACAACACTATAAGAAATTGGATAAATGATAATAATAATGTCTAAGGACAATGAGATGGAGCTGAGGAGCTAGCACCTTAGGGCCTCAAACTTCAAGCCTCAAGAGATGAATTTTCTAGAGATCAAGCACCTTTGGGCTCTAGAGAATTCTTCTCTCTTTAGATTCTTGAAATATATATGTTGCAACAAGCCTCTAAAACCACACTCCTAAAGTGATAGCACCTTAGGGCTTTAGGAGTTTTCTCTAGACAATATTTTCTTGGCAATTTAAAGGGTGGAAATATCTAGAGAGAGGAGGAAGCACCTTATGCTCCTCTCCTAAGGTTTTAGACAAGCAATATCATAGTCTTCAATATGAACAAGTAAAATGTATCATACCATTCAATGCATGAACTGGAATTGCATATTTTACTTACTTCACCAAGAATAATCAAGCATAAAACCCTAGTTGCAAAAATTTTCCACCAAAATAAGCCAAGAGACATCCAAAGCAATTCCTCCGAGAGATAGTGCACTAGTAAAATAAGACAATGTTTCCAATAAGGAAAAAATTTCATATCCAATCCTCTTTTGTGAAGAAGAGTTGTGATAAAAATGAAATGTCGAGAGGCTTATTTATATGGAACCTCTTGAGCTAATTTGTCCACTTTAATTTCCAACACAAAATTATAAGAGGGCCAACCCCCTCAATCATCCTTTTATTTTACAAAATTAATTTATTTTGCATAAAGTAAAATCCTAAAGGTTGACATCATCCCTCTTTAGGGTGACGTTGATCTCCAAGAAGGTGACCTCGAGGCTTCTTAGTGGAATTTTGGGCCTCCAAAGGCCAACAAACATGCCACGCATTCCAAATTATCATGTCATATCCCTCTTCCACCAAGGTGTCACAATCAAACCCTATTCCTCTCCATGGTGACATCATGGGCTAGGTGGGTGACGTCCAAGCCTCCAAAGGCTAACATCCAGGTGGAAAGAGGTGGGAGCTTGTCTCCTAGCCATGCCAAAGTGCCTCCAAAGGAAACAACCTCGTTCTTCAATGTGAAAATGGTGATCACAAGCCTGTCCTAGCCGTGGGGTTTCTGCATCCAACCTTGGGCTCCAAATCCCTCATGAAGGTTTGAACGAAGTCATCTCCTCATGGATACATGTCCACTAGGAAAGGTCATGCAGAGAAAAACATATGCACCCTCCAAGGGTCCATAAGTCACAAGAATCATGCCAAGTAAGCCACATCTAATAATGAAACCACCCAAACATGTGCATCAAACCCCCCTTTTTCAAACTAAACAAATGCTCAAAGAACTTATACAATTTGTCAAATTTAAGTGTGGGAGGGGTGTCAAGGCATCCTATCGGGTCAGTCAATCCCCAAGTCAAAGGTGTTTCCCAAGGGAAACCTATCTAATTCATGTGTGAGTTTGAGGTGGAGTGGGGAAATTGTTTTGGGTATGGGGTTTCGTGATATACAAGGGCTCGTATTGTCTCATTTATGGGTGCCTTTGTTGAGGGCTAGCCACATCCTTTTCCTCTTTTTGTTTTTAAAGAATATTTTTTCCAAACCCTTTATTAGCCATTTATTTTTCATGTGTTTCCAAGTTGAAGACAATAAGGGGCACTAAAAGGAAATACATAGCCTACATATGCTCTACCTTGATTTGTATGTTTTTCCAAGTTGAAGACAATAAGGGGCACTAAAATAAAATGCATATCCCACATACGCTCTACCTTGGTTTGCATGATTTATTATTTAGTTATTTATTTTATGGGTCCCTCATTTTTTGATAAGTGTTTCATTGTTCTTGGGATCCTAGGGAAAGATTTTAATGCATGATGTTTTTTCTAGGGAACCTACGAGCCTAATAGCCCCTTCTTCCCGTGAAATGTGGTACATTCCCTTCTTGGGTCAATAAACTCGAAAACCCAAAATATGAGGATACAAAATGGAAGAAGTGAGGAAAATGATAAGTATGATCGACAATGGTATGATGACTCTTCAAGGAACCCACCAGTAGCACTCCATTCCCAAGGGTGACGAACTTACTAGGACATGATGACACCCACCAAGGTTAAATAAGGAAAAGGGTATAATTTCCATTAAAAAGTTATGTAATCAAGAAAGGATTATTTGCAACATATTTAAATGCTTCAATTATTAAAGTGACACTTACCATGAAACCAGACTTATTACTTCATGAAGTAAGACTTGTTATCCTCTAAGGATAGGCAGGTGTGATGGATGTTGCTCTTATGTTGGTGATGACTGATGGTGAAAGTCAATATAGGAGGGGCCCTGTAGGGATTTTCTAGTCAATCCGGCTCAAGGAACTCCATGTCTGATACATGTGGGCCTCAAGACATGATCTCCTTAGTTACCCCTAGATTTGGGGGGAGTAACACCAGGCTCCTACTTGGTGGCATGTTCTCACTGTAGAGCACATGAGAACCTCATCATATTTTTTATGACCTATGCCTACACAAGTCTCAAGAAAAACCATTAGAGTATATACGGCAGTGTTATCACCCCTTATTCTTATAAAAATTATCAAAATCCAAAAGAAAATGTTGAAAAGAAAAATTTCCAATATTTTTATTCTAACATGTGAATATGATCATGCAAATATATAAGCATGGCATAGAAATGATGCAAGATGCAAGAAGAAAATATGTAAATCATCAGCATGTATGCAAATCAGGTTAACCTAAATGTAAAATATACTACCATGATATGAAACATATATACAATGAGATGTGAGATGCAATGCCTACCTACCTACCTACCTACACCTACATGTATAACATTCATTGCAAGTATCATTATCATTTCCCCCTCAAGTGTGGCTAAGTTGAATGAGTTGAAACCTACTTCTCCTGCAATATCGTATGGTCCAGTCCACAGGCTATCGAATTTCTTATGCATTCCTATATTTTGAAACCTACTTCTCCTGCAATATCGTATGGTCCAGTCCACAGGTTATCGAATTTCTTATGCATTCCTATATTTTTCTTCCTTTTATCCCAGAGTTGTACCAAGTCTCCTTCTTTGAAATTTTTGTCCCTTTCTTTGTGATAAAATGTTCCTTTAACCTTTTCTTGAATTTCTTTCAAGTTTTACTAACTAGTCAATCCTTCCTTGAAGGGATTCTTTGTCTATCATATATTGTTGTGCAAAATAGAGGGTAGGAATCTGGAGATTAATAGGTAGCTTGGATTCCATCCCATATACTAGATCGAAAGGGGTCTTTCCTATGGAATCCTTCTTTGTAATGTGGTCTTCCCACAGGTCATACTTGATCTTAGTATCCCAGGCCTTCTTGTTCTCTCCCACAATCTTCTTGACAATATTCATAAGATTATTATTACTTGATTCTAGTAATCCATTTCCTTAGGGATAGTATTTAGATGACTGAGATAAGATGATATTGTATTTGAAACAGAACTCTTCCAATGCGATGGAGCTAAATGATTTATCATTGTCGGTAGTGATCTCGTTAGGGGCTCTGAACCTTGTTATAATCCTATCTTCGAGGAAGTTCATGACAACTTCTTCAGTTTCTTTCTTAGTTAGGATGGCCTCTACATATCTAGTGAAGTAGTTTGTAGCGGTCAAAACCCAACAATGCCCATTGTTGGATTTATCCTTAAATTCACCAATAAATTATAATCCCCATTGTTGAAAAGGTGCTTCAACAACAACTGGCTTCAAAGGTAATGCAAGGAGACGTTTTTTTCCTGTGAACTATTTACAAGGTTGGTAGGACCCGGCATAACAATGAGTGACAGTGAATAGAGTGGGCCAATAATATCATGCTCTTAGAATCTTGTGAGTTGTGGTACTGGCAGTGAAGTGACCCTCAACAATATCCTAAATGGAGCTCCTTAATCAACAGGCTCGCTTCTTCCTTGTTCACACATATAAGGATGATCCCATCAGGGTTCTTCCATCCTAGACCATCTTGGGTCAAGCAATAATTCATGGAATTTAATTTTAGGGCCCTCTTCTTATGCTCAACTAAGTGGTCGAGGCATGAAAGGTTCTTGAGGTAATAGATAATATATTCATACCATTCATCATGTTCGAGGTCAATTTTTATCACATTTATTTGTTCGTTCTTTCTCAATTGTATGGCTTCATCATTACTTTATGTCAACATCTGAACTAAGCATTTCCTTTGATAATCTTGGTGGGTTTTATCTCTAGGCCATATTCTTGGATTTTAGATACCCATTTTCCCATGGTCCCTAATAAATCTTGTTGAGATAGAACATCCTTGACCGTTGGGTAAGGAACATAAGCCTTGATCTTATTATACCCGACATAGTTTCTAAAATGTTTAAGGGACTTGACTAGGGCATAGGCTTATTTCTCGATAATCGAGTAATTCAATTATGAGTCCCTAAGAGATTTACTCATGAAAGAAATGGGTTTCTCATGATCATTTGCATGCTTTTGTAATAACACTCGAGATATTGTGTCTCGAGAGGAAAATGAGAATATTATGAAGTCACAAGAGTAGTCAGGGATGACTAAGACCGGCGCCTTGGCTATTGCATCTTTAGTATATTCAAAAGACCTTAGGATATTATCATCCCATATGAAATAAGCATCTTTCTTGAGAAATGCATTCATGGGTTTGACCCTCTCGATGAAGTTTGGAATAAATGTTCTGATAAAATTGATCTTCCCAAAGAAAGATTGTAAATATTTCTTGTTAGTGGGTGGTTGTACATTCTTGATGGAATGAACTCTTTCATGGTCAATGGGGATACCTTTATCTGAGACTATGTGTCCCAATATTTTTTCTTTTTCTACGCTAAATATGGATTGCTTGGGGTTAAGGGATATACCATATTTCCTGCATAGCTCAAATATTGTTCTTAGGTGTGAAATGTGGGTGTCTCTCTCTTTTGACACAACTATCAAATCATGTTGGTATATCTCTATGATCTTTTGGTTTAGGTCTCTAAAGGAAAATTCCATCACCCTTTGGAATGTTGATCCTACATTCATGAGGATAAAAGGCATTCTTAGGTACATGTACATTACCCATGGAGTGGTGAATTTTTTCTTAAGTTGATCTTCCCTTTTGACCAAGACTTGATTGTAACTAGAGAATCCATCTAACATGGACATCATTCCAGCAGCAGTGACCCTTTGCAACAAATGTTCGATGTTTTGGAGAGGGTAATTGTCTTTCAATGATGGTTTATTAAGGTTCTGAAAGTCAACACACAATCTAATGTCCAGATTATTTTTTCGCACTACTACAAGGTTTGGAATCCATGAAGAGTATTTGATAGGGACTATGATACCAGCATCCATCATTTTCTAAAGTTCTTTTTGTATCTGGGTTGCAAACTTTGGATTAATATGCCTTAGTTTTTGTCTAAATTGTTTGGCACCTTCTACCAATGGAATGGTATGTTGAATGAAATCACTTCTATAAGCTTTTAGGTCATCATAAGTCCAAGATAAAACATCTTTAAACTGTTGAATGAGGTCAAATATTTCACTTCTTTTAGTCTTGGTAGTCCCCTTTCCTATTTGTACCATTCTTGGCTTGATTTCCATCCCTATGTTGAACTCTAACACCTTATCAAATTGTTGTTCAACAGGTTTTCCCCTATAAACATCATGCCTATCAAACATTTTCTCCAAGGGAATGCATCCTTTGGGAGGGTGTTGTTGGGAAAATTTACAACCTCAAGCCCGATGGAATTGGCAAGGAAATTCACTTGAGAGTCGGAAAATTCTTTCCTATTTTTCAAAAATATTAGGATTTGAGCTTCGTCATCAAAGACTTGTCAGTGTTCCACATTTTCGGGGACCGAAGGCCTAAATACAACTTCCATATTGCACAAATATTGAACGGTACCTTCACATGCTTGTAAGGTAGATCCTAAGACTACTAAGGCGTCAACTATATGATTTTATTCTCTAGGGATGGCTTCAATTGATATTTCCTCAAAGTACTCCATGGTATCTCTTAACAAATCTCTATACTTCTTTAGCCTTTCATTCTTTGTAGAAAATTTCAAACTTATTTGGGAAACTAGTAGGTCATAATATCCTATGACCCTTATGCTCTTTATCTTTCTATCAATGACTAGGTTGAGACTTATAAGCAAATCTTTGTACTTGGAAAAATTATGTGTGCAGTCATACTCAATCCTATACAAGAAGTAAAAGGTCTCCTTGGAGGGGGCAGTGAGAATAATACATGCTCCTATATCGAAACTTGAATGATTACTATCAAATTCTAATGTCCATGTCCCAATGGGGTTCAGGCATGGTTCTCTTTTGAAATTTGGGTCAAATGTGAAAAGGTTCCCCATTCTATCATCTAGGAAAAAAATATGATCCATGGGATTCTCAGGGGACTCAACTAGAAATATGGTAATAGGCTCTTTATAAAGGGTAATGAATCCACCCTCAGGGTGAAGTATGTTGGCACTCAACCCATCCATTTGGAAACTCCCCTCCAAGTTCGTCACCAATTCTTTGGATAACATGATTCCCCAAGTGCTTGGCACATCAATCACGACCACATCGATTAAGAAAGATATATCAGGGAAGGCATTGAGGTTGACCCTTAGGTCCTTTATGAGACCACATATTGTGATAGGTTTGGACTCTGATTCACACATTTTTTAGTAGGTTCGAGAAATGTAAAGGCCAAGTTGTTGCAAAATATTCCAAGGAATAATATTTGTGGAGGCACCTGAATCCAACACACAATTATGAAGAATGAGCCCATTTACCTGGAGACTGATGAAGAAAGGTGTAGGTTCACCATATTTTCTACTAACATTCTCCACATGAAGGACAATGGGGAAGTCTCCCTTCCTTTGAGATTTTTTTATACCAAGGTCCCATGGGACTAGAAGATTGTCATACTATTTCTCCTCCTCAGAGTTAAATGATGGAAGATACTCACCAAATTGAGAGACCGTCAAATTGGGATCATCTTGTTGAGGATTTTGTGTGTTATATTCTTCAAAGGAAGAATGTTGATCAACCAACTCTTCACTCATGAAGGCATGGGAGTGCATTTCAGCGTCTCTCATATCTAAAAAACCTAGTGCTCCAATTCCTTTTAATGGGGTACTCACAGGGAAACTCAACCTCATCACCCATGTTTGGTTATTCAGTGGGAAACTCTCCTTCTTACATGGTACTAATCTCGTTGATAAGAATGTCATGGGTTAGGACTATATTTCTGAATTTATCTTGAAGAGAATATATTGGGAAAAGGTCATTGAATTCGCATAACTTTAAGCTTCCTATTGGCAAGAAATATCTTGTGATTCCCTAATATTCTTAGGGTACTTGTCCTTCAAGAGGAATTGGAAATGTCCCTCAAAAGAGCATAGATATCAGCTCAAGGAGGTGGTTTCTGGCAATGAACTAGAAGAGATTTGATTAAGTAACGTATTGAACCTATCATTGAAATCCCTTATAGATTCTTCTCCATGTTTTTCCATCTCTTAGTATTGGGAAAAAAGGAAATTCAAATCCCTCTCATCACCCCACCTTTTTATGAAGGAATTTTCAAGGTCTTCCCATATTTTGATACTCTCACTTGAAAGGTTTTTGTACCATATCATGGCGTTGCATGTTAATGAAATGGAGAAGAGTTTCATAATCACATCTGAATGCCTATTTCCATCTTCATGGAGTTCAAAACCTTTGTAAAATCTTGTCAAATGAAGGTTGCTCATGGTATTGTCCTCACTTGAGAACTTATGCAACCATGAGTTGGATTTCTTAGGTAAGTTATGTGAGCCATCCCGGATTTTTCTCATATCCAAAGGTCCAAGTTATTCAATTGGGGGGCCATTTTGGAGTATCCATAGGACAATAGGGCATGTATTGATGCTCGCTATGGTTCGTCATGAATGGATTCACCAAATAACCCTTCCATGGATATTAAAGGAGGTGAGGGAATCACCCTCATTCGAGTCGCCAAGTAAGATTGTAAGATAAGGGCTTCGGAAAAATCTCACCAAAGATGTGTTGTTAAGGAAAATTGACTCAATTCTCCCGAGAAATGGCATAAAAATTTTATTGCAAAATTTGTACTTGTCCAGTCCCAAGACAAGTGAATCAAATGAGTGTAACTACAAGATAACCTACCATTGTCACCTTAGTATGAAATCTCCATGTTTTAGCAATGGATGAGGTCCAAACTAAGGGAGGCATCCCTAATAACCTCAAGGGATCAGATAGCAAGGATATGGTCAAGCTTATATCATTATCTCACTGGTTACCTGATTCAAAGGGTCTATGTCTATGAAATTGAGGCAAAAAAATAGTTTTGTATACCTGCCTGGAACAAGAACAATATGGCATATATATATAACAATTTCCAAGTACCAATATGATAAAATACCTCAATAAACAATAGACAACATATGTATATGATGGCTGAAGCAAAATTGCAGCAATATGGAAGTTTATAGCAACCAATATTATTTTGTAACAGCCATAAGAAATTCAACTCAGAATTACAAGAGAATACAGTGAAAACTTAGTATTTATCAAGTAGATCATTTAGCACTTATCCCAAGAAATTTATGAGTATGTTAGCTAGTATTTAGAGTGAATTATGCAACAAAATTAAGCAAGTTAGATGGTTTTAGTAGTATTTTGTAACAACAGCAACAAAGTTAGTGAATTCAGCTAAGCTAGGGTTAGAAAAAGTTAGTAAAAGCTTTGGAGAATGGAGTATGAAAGTTTGTTTGATCAAATTCCTTCACAAGAGTAATGAGGCTAGTGCCTTTTGGGGATATGGATTCTTTTACAAAATCACTATAAGCAATTGGAGAAATGATGATAATAATGTCTAAGGACAATGAGATGGATTTGAGGAGCTAGCACCTTAGGGCCTCAAACTTCAAGCCTCAAGAGATGAATTTGATAGAGAGCAAGCACCTTTGGGCTCTAGCGAATTCTTCTTTCCTTAGATTCTTGAAATATATATGTTGCAACAAGCCTCTAAAACCACACTCCTAAAGTGATGTCACCTTAGGGATTTAGAATTTTTCTCTAGACAATATTTTCTTGACAATTCAAAGGGTGGAAAGATCTAGAGAGAGGAGGAAGCACCTTATGATCCTCTCCTAGGGTTTTAAACAAGCAATATCACAATATTCAATATGAACAAGTAAAATTTACCATAACCATTCAATGCATGAAATTAAATTGCATATTTTACTTAATTCACCAAGAATAATCAAGCATAAAACCCTATTTGCATAAATTTTCCTCCAAGATAAGCCAAGAGACATCCAAAGCAAGTCCTCCAAGAGATAACGCACTAGTAAAACCAGCCAATGTTGCCAATAGGGAGAAAATTTCAGATCCAATCCTCTTGTGTAAGGAAGAGTTGTGAAAAAAATGAAATGTCAAGAGGCTTATTTATATGGAGCCTCGTGACCTAATTTGTCCACTTTAATTATCAGCACAAAATTATAAGAGGGTTGATCCCCTCAATCATCCTTTTATTTTACAAAATTAATTTATTTTTCATAAAGTAAAATTTTAAAGGGTGACATCATCCCTCTTTAGGGTGCGTTGAGCTCCAAGAAGGTGACATTGAGGTTTCTTAGTGGAATTTTGGGCCTCCAAAGGCCAATAATCATGCCACACATGCCAAAGTATCATGGCACATCCCTCTTCCACAAAGGTGTCACCATCAAACCCTAGTCCTCTCCATGGTGATGTCAAGGGCTAGGTGGGTGACGTCCAAGCATCCAAAGGCTAACGTCTAGGTGGAAATAGGTGGGAGCTTGTCTCCTTGCCCTGCTAGAGTGCCTCCAAAGGAATCAACATCCTTTTTCAATGTGAAAATGGTGATCATAAGCTTTCCTTATATGTGGGGTTTCTACATCCAACCTTGGGTTCCAAATCCCTCATGAAGGTACAAACAAAGTCATCTCCTCATGAATACATGTCCACCGGGAAAGTTCCTGTAGAGACAAACAAATGCACCCTCCAAGGGTCCATAAATCACAAGAATCATTCCAAGTAAGCCACATCTAATAATGGAACCAACCACACATGTGTATCGAACCCCCCTTTTTCAAACTAAACAATTGCTCAAAGACCTTAGACAATTTGTCAAATGTAGGTGTGGGAGGGATGTCAAGGCATCATATTGGGTCAGTCAATCCCCAAGTCAAAAATGTTTCCCAAGGGAAACTTATCTAAGTCATGTGTGAGTCTGAGGTGGAGTGGGGTAAGACTTCTGGGTATGGGGTTTCGTGACATACAAGAGCTCATATTGTCTCATTTATGGGTGCCTTTGTTGAGGGATAGCCACATCCTTTTCCTCGTCTTCTTTTTTAAAACATATTTTTTTCAATCCCTTTATTAGCCATTTATTTTTCATGTGTTTCCAAGTTGAAGACAATAAGGGGCACTAAAAGGAAATACATATCCCACATACACTCTACCTTAGTTTGCATGCTTTTCCAATTTTAAGACAATAAGGGGCACTAAAAGGAAATGCATAGTCCACGTACTCTCTACCTTGGTTTGCATGATTGATTAGTTAGTTAGTTATTTTATGGGTCCCTCTTTTTTTGGGAAGTGTTTCATTGTTCTTGGGATCCCATGGTGAGCTTTTAATGCATGATGTTTTTGCTAGGGCACCTATGAGCCTAAATGGCCCCTTCTTTCCATGAAATGAGATGCATACCTTCTTGGATCAATAAGCCCGAAAACCTAAAAGATGAAGAGACGAAATGGAAGAAGTATGGAAATTGATAAGATGATCCTGAATGGCATGATGACTCTTCAAGGAACCCCCCAGGAGCACCCCATTCCTGAGGGTGTCCAAATTACTAGGACATGATGACACCTACCAAGGTTAAATAATGCAAAGGGTATAATTTCCAAGAAAACTTTTTGTAATAAAGAAAGGATTCTTTGCAACATATTCAAATGTTTCAATTATTAAAGTGGCACTTACCATGAAATCGGAATTATTACCTCGTGAAGAAAGAACTGTTTTCCTTTGGGGCCAAGTCAATGTGATGGATGTTGCTATGTTGTTGGTGTTGACTGATGATAGGATGGACCCTGCAGCTTTCCTAGTCAATATGACTCTCGGCACTCCATGTATACTACTTGTGGGCCTCGAGGCATGATATCCTTAGTTACCCCTAGATTTGAGGGGGGTAAAAGACCCTATCAAGGAATAGGGGCCTCATTCACCTAGAGAGCTCGAGATAGTATGGGCTTAGTTATTTGATCTAAGTTATAAATAAGGGTAAGGAAATTGTTATTTTCAAGTTAATATGAAGGTTGAATTGGTTTTGGAAAAAATTCCTCACCTGGGGCAGTTTGTAGGCCATTTAACTCTATCTATGCATAACTCATTTCCAGGTTCTTTAGTCATATGGTATGACAGTGTAACTAAGGATGGGTATCTTGACTGGAAAAATGAATTAAATGAGAAGAATAAACCTTTCTTTGATATTTGTGATTGGATATTTTTCAACTACTCTTGGGAGGTAAACGTATCATTTATATCAGTATGACCAATGCATAGTCAATTTGTGCCATTGTACTATGTACCTAGTAGGAATTAAGTTAGAAAATTAATTTAATTTCTTTTTTTGAACATAGGAAGATTATTCTAAACAATCTTCTCTTGATGTGGGAAAATTCCAATTTGATGTTTACATGGGTATTGATATCTTTATATACATTCCAACTCATATTTTTTTCTTTATTAAGAATAGTAAAATAACTGCTTTGATAAGTGCTACATTAAAGTAAAATTGTTTTCTTGTTTGAAAAATTCAACAGGAATGGTTCGGATATACTTATATATATTAGTGATCATTGTGTCTATACATGGTTTAAGATGTATTTTTATTTATATTTTTAAAATGGGTATATTACACAATGAGACTTGGCTTTGAAAAGAAGATATATTGCATCGTCTCTATTCAAAATTTAAATACTTAAGGTACGGGAATAGTAAAGTTACAATGCTTACAAGTTAAGGTTTTGACCTAATCCCGAAACCTTGTTAAACTAATATGGTTCACTAAAATTGACATATCTGAAGATTTTGTGATACAATTGTAGTCACACAAATGGCTTATAAAGAAAAATATAAAGTTATTATAGATCCAAAATGTAGATCTATTAGGAAAAATTGATGCATAGATTGTTTGTACAAACTCAATCTCTAAAGAAACTCTAAAAATAGAAAGGTTTGGAAAATCACCCTAACTTCCTCTTATACAATCCAAATTGAGTGAGACTAGTGGCATTCAAGAGAAAAAACATTTCAAGTCACTATAAGACGAAATAATGGTGAGTGGGATCACAAATTTCAGAGCTATGAAAGGTACAAGTGATTCATAAATGTGGAACTTATATCCCTCATGCTTCACCAACACGGATCCTCTGTGGAAATGAATTTTGTTCTCTTAACCCCCACTTAGAATTGATTACAAGGCCTTTGTTCTTATTGCAATTTTGAATGCCATGTCTTAAGAATTGATCTCTGGAGCTTCTATTCTCAATACAATTATGAGTGTAACTTCTCTGCAACACTTCTCTTCTCACTATTCTAAATCAGTAATCATGTGAGGATAGTTTCATTTGCAATATTATGTTTCTAGGATAAATTCATTCACATATACTAGGTATTGTAAAGTGGAACCACAATAAATTTTCTTGGAATCAACTTAGCCCCACCTCTTCATTAACAATTGTACCACCACTTTAACCAAATGAATGAATAGATTATTTATTGTAACACAATACAATATTACCCAACAATGATATATACATGTATTTAGATGAAGACTAGCAATGTAGATGTCATACACACTCTCAATGCAAGCCATCTTTAATAAAGTGTGGAAATTATTTCCTTGATGTGTGCATTACTAATCATTGGTACCATTCTGCATATGCATATTCAAAATATGTATTTCTCCAACAAAAATGAAGCCAACC
>JZKD02S1675417.1:2453-15735 GCA_000966675.3 Picea glauca
CTGTCCTCCAGGTTCATAAAAATTGTAGTGAAGAATCCTTTCGATCCCAGGTGGAGTTCAACTTCTCCACTCGGCTTCCATTGGTATTGTATCCAACTGCGCAACGTTTTTTATGTGGGCCACAGGCCCATGAACTTGTAGATCAATGCATGCGTCTTCATCTGATCCTGGAAGAGTTGCGTCTGGGGGTCTTCCAGTATAACTTTTGGGATCAATGATGTTTTAGGTTTACACGAGTTTCGCCTATCTACTCCACTGGGACTTGTCATTTCTTGTGTATTGTTCTGGGCTTCTTTGGCCTCTTCCCCCACACGATCACTTTTTCCTTGGTTGCCCTCTTGATTCTTTTCAGATCATGGTCCCAAGGTGTCTATCAGAGGTTCCTTGAAACTGACGTTGCGTGGGTGTTTCCCTCTATCCACCACTACCTGCTTGTAGGAGGGGTTTCCACTCCCTCCCCCTTTGGTAACCATGTTGGTTGTTGCTGAAACTGCAATTGTTAAACCCTAGATTGAAAGTTTCTCCAGAGCCATCGGAATTTGCAATCGATAAATTTAATCTATATCTTTAATAATTCAATTATTAAACTCATTCATTTTCTTGAAATTCAATTCTTTTAAAGATGTTTTTTTCTTAACAAAGAGTTTTCTTTGTTATTACTATAAACAATGTATTAACCACCTAATCATTTAATTCGTTTGGTCAATAAAATTAAAGGCATTTTTTTATGAAAAATGGTACTTAAATTAGTTTCAATGACATAATTGTCTTTGTTTGACATGGATAGATTCATCATTCAATGGAGAAGGATCTAATTAAACCATTTTGTAAAACTAACTTAATCCCTAAACCCTCCCAATCTATCTCTATAAAAAGTATATACATATATATAAACCATCATCAAAAGAGAAACAAGTTCCTCTAGTAGGAATAAAGAAATGCTTTGTTCACTTAGGTTACATACTCCATCTTAAATGTACTTCATAATCCATGAAGCAAAGTTTGTCATAAAGTAAGTGGTTCAACTCCACTCAAATTACATTTGATCTTGAAATTGATTCAACCCATATGCTTCACACTTACATTGGTACCTTATACTATAATATGTTCCATAAGGATAGAGTGGGTCGAGGTTAGCGTATTCGATTTGTTTATTGAATTATTGAATGATTTAAAGCACATAATAATTATGTGCATGTACATGCTTTTACATTCTCGTTTTCATCTTTGTATTTTTGGAATATATATATATATATATAAAATATAATATAATATAATATAATATAGTTGCTTATATATATATATATTTGTTTTGAATTTTTTTATTTTATAAAGTGCTATGTAAGTTTATCTAAAAAAAATTATGACCACTTTTATGTAATTTTATTGGATGTCATGGCAATCTTTTTTATAGGATAAATGTATGGATTTATATATATATAATTTTATTTTTTTCTTAATAATAATAAGCATATTTTATATTAAAAGTTTTTGTTGTTTTATGGTAAACATAATAATACAACTATATGATAATTGCAAAAACAATTTTTTAGAAATTCTCCAAAATTTGAAATTTATCATTCACAAAGACAAGACAATCCTTTACAAAGGATTTTGGATAACTACTATTTGTATAGATTTTGAAAAATGTTCTTAAAATAAGTAAAATTTAAGAAATAATATACACTATTACTTTCTAACATTTATATTATTATTATTATTAGTTGTTGTTGTAAGTATTATATTTTTCTTTGATGCCAACATATGATGATGTAAGTATTATCCACATGACAATATTTTTATTTTGTAAATTGCTTTTTTGCACAATAAATTTTAAAAAAAAGGCTAAGCATTCTATGTGTTTGATCTTTTTTTGTTTGCATTATTGGACTACAACCATGCAATCTTTCTCAAAATTACAATTATGAATTGAAGAAATTGTTGTTTTTAATGTGGAAATGAATTCAACACCCTCAAATACCCCAACTACATGCAATGTCAACACATGCTATTGGCAATTCCATCAATTCAAAATGATTCTTACTGGGTTTTGAGCAAAAAAATGTTGATTTCCCTTCCCATTATTTTGAGCCAATAGGAAAGGACCAATGTATAACACATTTAGACTACAACTAGACTTAATTGATATATTTAACATCAGATGTTAAAATATAAGTCAAAATGTTTTGCTTAGATGATGTCATAATATAAACGTAATTCATTTATCATTTATTTAATATGGTATGTTAAATATAAGTCAATATGTTTATGGTCCTATAGTGTGATCTAAAATTATCTCCGATTGGCTAAGAGCTTGTCTTTTTTGAAAATAAGGAAACACGTTAACAACCCAAGGCCAAAAAAGTTTGACAAGAATGAAAGTTTACCCCCTTACGAAGCATCAATATATTATTTAGATGACTCAAATTAATTTGCATATGAAAATATAATTATACATCAAAATCTTAAAATTATATCAATAAAGATTAAACCAATAATTCTAAATATTATAATTTTTTTTTTTATTTTAAAAATATATATAGAATCCCATTAAAAAAAAAGCATGATAAAGGTTTGGTTACAGAACTATAAGGAACCTCATGGTTTACATGTTTAAATTAACATCATCATTCACACTCGCATTAACTTCCCATTTGCACACTTTCTTTAGTGTCCAAAATAACATCTAAAAGTTTGGACATTATATCAACTTTCGCTAAGGATTTTTGGACGCTATAATGTTCAAAATATAAAGTATATTTTAGTTATTATAGCATCGAACTTATAAATCACATTTTGAAGTTATAGTGTTCAATTTAGATACTTATTTTCAAACATGAATTGTAGTATAGCATGGACCGAAAACAACCCAAATAAATTGTGTTTTTCTTTTACATAATGTTGTAATGCAGCTTTGTGGAAAGCCTTCAAGTTGATTTATGATGGATGTATTTAACAGGTTTTAAAGAGTACTAGTAAAAGAGTGCCTTGACCTAAAACTCTGCGTGGCATGGTATAGATAAAGATTTAGTATGGCATCGATTAGTTAGATAGATATGAGTTATGTTTTAAGAGCATTAAATATCATATTTATTTTTTTCCAAAGATTTTTTTTTAACTTTTTTCATTACTTAAAATAAAAGAGTTATAATATATCCAATCAAGAAAGGTATTGGAGAAGACCTAAAAATTCTGTAGAAACACACTCATACAACATAATAGAATGAGAATTAAGAAAATCTAAAACAATCAAAAGTTAATAATGCTTGCATAGTCCTCATCATAGGATCATATAGCTCTCATTCTTAGAGGGAGGACATCCTCAACCCCATCTTGAGATGATGAGACTAGTAAAGAACTAATAGGTCTATTGTATGCTTGCTTGGAGAGTCTATTCGCTTCTTGGTTATGTTCCATTTATCTATGATGAAAATGGATAAATTGAAATCTTGATTTCAAATCTACTACATAATGAAGAGATCTATACAACCATATGCTCCTTTTCTCCCTTGTTCATGTCATCTAATTAGTAACAAATTTGGAGTCCCCATAAATGTTTATTTATTGTATCCCTTCCTTCAAAACAATGGTCATCAATAGGTTGGCTACCCTTATTTCTACCAAATTATTTGTGATAGACTCCAGGTCACATTCAAATGCAGTTCTAAGTTAATATGATATATGAAGGATGCCTCCTACACCGCTTCCTCTATGTTTCTAATTAACAAACCCATAAAAAAACCCATAAGGGATGGAACTATTTACCTCTAAATCTCTAATCAATCTTTGCCTTTTTTTAATCTAACTTTTGTCATGTGTTTGTAAGTACCTTCAATTTTGTAGGTCATGATAGAGGTTACTACCTTATCTTGGAAGAGGGAAACATTCATAGTAAGACATATAGCCCATAGAACAAAAGGGGTAGGGAGTGGTAATATTTTCTTACCTTGTTGTCTTCCATCCATGATCCAAGAGCCTCCTCCACAAAGCTACCTTCCCACTTTCCATTTCCTCTAAATAATTCTTAGACATTCATCCAAACTTCCATAGTAAAATGACAGGATATAAATCATGATGTATACTTTATGAGCTCTCTCTATCAATGTACAATGTCTTTTCCCTTATGAAGACCTCTTATGAAGGTTGGCTGAGGTTAACACTTTCTTGTTTATGATTAACTATAAAAAGATCATAATGTTTAGGGGAGCCTGAGGTTTCCATATCATATTACACTTCCAAGTATCCACCTCCATGCCTCATCTTACTCTAGTGATTAATAACATTTGCTTGCTTTGTAAGTACCCCCTATCTTATTGGCTACCCAAACCAAATTGTCAAGTTGTTCTCTTAGCCTAATGGATGTCAATTGTAGGTTTGTTTTGTATTATTCCCATTCCACTATGAGCTCATTCTCAATACCTAAATGTTGAATACTTTCTAGCCTAAGGCCCAGTAGATTACATTGTTCTTGTCATAAACATTAGCTAAGAATAATGGGTTTTGGGAATGTAATGGGTCCACTAACTCCTTATAAAACTTTGGGGTCTCAAGCCTCCCCACCCGAGGGTCAATCCTTAACCTTTCCTATTGAATATTCCCTACTAGTCATGCTAGGTGATCCCCTAAGATAGAATATGCCCCAACCATTTCTCTCTAACAAATCGATCCTCCGGCAACATATTTTCTTATACACCTAATCCATTCTTCAATGTTAACGAGATCCACATATTCATTTTTCATGAGAATCCACCACATGCACTCTGAAGAAATCATTTTCCTTACCCCATTACTATCCAAATCTTTAGAAAAAAATGTAGGTATTTGAGATCCCATCCACCCTCCTTCTTTGGTTTAACAATTTTCTTCCACTTGATAAGGGGTATGATTGTCTTGTTTCTTTTGCTTGCCCACAAGGATCAATAGTACAATTTCCTAACCTTCAAACTAAAAACATTATCAACAAAAAGTGGGTAAGTTATGTCCCATTCTCTTGCAACTTACATACCCTTGAACTCTCCCCCCTCCTTCTTACCTTGCAATACCCTACTTTAACCTTCTACTACTAGGAGAGAAATAATAGTTGAAAGGGGGGAGCCTTACCTTAATCCTCTGTGGGGTTTGAAGAAGTGAGACACTACTCATTAACTAACGCATAGTATCATGCTATGGTGAATCATCTTGAAATATAAATGATAATATTGGTATCTAGTCCTATGTGCAGCATGAGAAACACTAGAGATGTTTAGTCAACCCTATCATATGCCTCAGAAAAATCTATTTTGATGAAAAAAGAGGGTAACGTCTTCTTTTTTATGTAGTGCAGGGATTCTTGGGCTACTCCTATAACATAAAAAATCTTCCTTATTTCTAGTAATCCAAACTACTCTTCAGAAATGTCAATAGATAAAATGGGTTTGAGTCTTCTTGTGATGACCTTGGCTTAATTTTGTACAAATAATTGCAAAGGGAGATAGTCCTATATGAATCAAAGGTTAGGGGGTTATCTTCTTTGGGGATGGTGGCTATGAAGGATGAGTTAATAGGGCCAAAAAGGCTCACCATTCCTTCAAGATTCCTCAACTACCCCTAGAATGGGTTTCCTTATAACATCATTATAAAATTCCCTAGTATAACTCCACAGGCCAACCATCTAGACCTAGGGCTTTGTCATTACAAAATGAAGCCAAGACCTATTTTATCTCTCCACCCTCAACAAGTGCCAAGAGTATATAATTATGCTCATAAGTGATTAACCAATTATATTTAGAAATGGGTAAAAGGATGTCCCATATATTCTACTTACGTAGGTCTTGAAAGACGCCTTTAAAATGTTCCATTGTTATCTAGGTTATCCCTTCAAATCTAGTATCCACCATACCATCCTTATTGTGTACCTCCCAAATTGTATTATGTGTTTTTCTAGCTTGGTCATACCTAGGGAAAATTCCATTGTTGTCATCCCCTTATTTTAGCCATATGAACTTTCTCTTCTATCTCCATATGGATTCCTTCCAATATATTAGCCTACTCCTTTCACCTTCTAGTTGATCAATTTCCACCTTGATTTCCTCTGATATGGTACCACGTTTCATTTCTTCATAAAGCAACTCTAGCATTCTCTCCACCTGCAACATATTTCATTGATTTTGAGAGTTTCGAGCTTTTGTCCCTTCTTTTGAGATGGTTTTTATTATTTTCAAATTGTGTGAAAAAGAACTTACATATAATTTCCATATAAGCTTGGATCAAGTGGAACCCATTCATTTGATATCATTCCCATGCATTCATGATTCTTGAGTTAGTATGAGTTGAATTTGAATGGTGTTTATAGATTTTATCATCTTATTCAAGTTGTAAAATTATGAGAAAGTGGCATGAAGTCTCCCGAGCTATGAACATGGGACACTTCTATCTTCCTTTATTGGCCCATTGTGATAAGGATAGAAGGGTAGACACCCCTTGGGATAGAGGATCCACCCTGATGGGCTTCGGGGCATCTTAGCCCTTGCTAAGTCATAAGTTTCATGATAGGTGATAGCTTGTGGATGGTTGGCACTAGCCTAGGGGTTATAGTGGCATCCAATTAGATTTGAACCTAAGCCTCGCCTAGGTAATCTCGGTGAATTACCAATTCCTCTAGATATAAAAATAAAAATAAAGGAATATATAAGTATGGTATATTTTGATGAAAGTGTAAAATGGATAGCGGAAATGAAAAAGGAAAAAGATTTATTTATACCAATATTTTAATAAGTGTTTCCTCTAAATGAAAAATAAAAGGAGTTATTGAAGGAAAACCCATTGTCATTACATTAAAATAGAAGAAAGAGACAAATATATTAACATCAAAGTGGGTAATAAATTACAAATATGTAACACATACACCTTAAACCCTACTTAGGTTGGTGGGATGCCAAAATTTCCTCGTTCCACTACGACTCAAATCCTAGAATTCAACACCATGGGTAGAAACCTGCTCACATGGAGCATTCCTTTGGGTTTCTACACACACTAGAACAGTAGAAGGTCTTCGGGATTTCCCCTTCTCCACGACCTCAGTCCCATGTGGCTTCTGTGTGGACTCCTCCATGTCACCTGCTCCAATGGATAGATTGGAATGTGTGTTGTCGTGGCAGTGACATCTCCTCAGACACATCACACTCCCATGCAAATCCTTCAACGAAATGCAACACACAACCCAGGAAAAAAATTCTCCCAGATGAACAAATCTGGCTCACTCGACTCAAGCTAGATCAATGGTTGGTGGGGACTCGGACTCTCCCTCGTCGAGAAGACAAGTTGTGTAACCCTCAACCATTTCTCCTCATCCATTTCTTCCAATAGCCTCACTCTCGATAGGTCCAACGGTCGAGAATATGGGAAATCAATGGTCTCGATTCACTCAAAATATTCAACCCACGTGATGGCTAATGACCTCACTCATTCTCCTCCAATCACTCGACAAGTGGGGTCTATGGAAATATCTATGACTAAGATCTCTTCTAATGGACCCCTCAACAAATCAACAGTCCTCATCTGCTCGGGCTTTCACTGTTGGGAAATACCCCTTTTCTACAACCTCATGGTTCTTTTGGATGGTTCTTTCCGAACTAGGATTGTTCGACCAATCCAACGGTCATTGTACCTCCACTTCCAACGATCTAGGATCTCTCAATATCTCATATATGCTCGATGTTTAACCAACCCTACCACTCTGACAGGGATTTTCTATCATTGGATCCCACCATGAAATCAACGGCTTAGATATTATCGACCAAATCGTAGGCATATATACGACTCTATTCCTCCTGGACCTTCGCCTTCAATATTCTCTCATCGAAATTTCATTTTTCCCGTTCTTTGTGGGTCCTTCCAAACACCACGACTCTGATAAGCCTAGAAAGATGGCTACAACAGGATCTATGGTCTTGATATCACCAGCCTAACCTCCAGATAAATCAATGGCTCTCAACGACTCAAAACTTTCTCATCGGAAAATTCACCTCGACAATGCTCCAGGTTTTTTCCAAAATGATTTCTCCAAAGCCCAGATCTTTGATGAACAGTCGAGATCGATTCTCTGCCTTAGATCTACGACTCAAGTTTCTTCTCGAGTTTTAATCAGGTTTTTCAACAAGGCTAAGGGATTATTCGAGGTGAACTGACCCACAACCTTCTTGACATTGCATGCAAGGTTTTAACTCAATCCCATCAAGCCTTTGGCCCTCGTCCTTATTACACCAATGACACCTTCCATCACCCCCCATAATGAATATTTTCTCATCCTACAAACTTTCCATTCAACAGCATGGGAAAATGCAATGTTATAAACCTCCATTGGGGCTTTCAAACATAATTATCTTGGGTAATCAATCAATATTTTAGAAGGGCTTCGTTATACAAATAAAAATCAAGTTTAACATTCAGTTGGCATATTAAAGCTACAATTGAGGACATGATGCAATTCATATTTATTAACAAACATTTTCCAAACACATTAAGAAATACTTAATTGTGTCAGTTCCAATTTCAATCCACCAACCGACTAAGGGTGAATGCCTTTCCACCCAACTATAGGATCTACTGCACTTTTTCTCTCTACAGCAAGACACCCCCATGCCAAGCCATGATACCACCATGGGACTTTCACAAGTTGGCCTTAAGGTTAAGGAATTGGTTAGGAAGGTTACTCTAGTCCTTCACTACACTGGCAACAACAAAAATCCCCTCTTCCCACTGATCTCAGGGCCTCCATGATCTTACCAGATGCCTTCCCAACCAGATTTCCTCTACACAAGGGAGTCCATCGCTACTACACGGTCTCTTGGTGCCCTCCCCTTACTATTGTTGATTTATTTCCGGCAAGCCAACCCACGGCCCTCTCTGCTCCATTCTGGATCTGGGTATTCTCTGTTCCAATATTGACCATTCATGTTATGGGAAAGCTTCCTATTTTTCTCATGAAAACTTTCCAATTTTTCTCTACTCTAGTTTGGCTTGGGTTCTGTCTATTGATCCCTTTCTCATGCATTCATGATACCACACTGCTTATGTGTTTTCTCCTCTACTTCACATTCACTATGTCTCCCTCCCTTTATGATATGAAACATTCCTTCTTTTTCTCGACTTCCCCAACTTCCTTTTGTTATAAGTTTCCCTGAGGTCAAGCTCCCAATTCGAAGGGCTCATAAGGTACTCATGGCTGACAACTTTAGCCAACCCTATCACTCTTTTGAGTATAGGTTCTAAGGGCAATCATAACTACCCAATTTGATGTCATTAATAGGCTTTATTGTGAACAGGGTGAACAAGGTACTTTAGTAAGGTTGGTCATTCGAGGTCATGGAGGTGTAGGTCAGGTTTTAGCGAAAGCTTATTATTTTCTTCACATAAACTTCCAAGCTCCCCCCTCACCAAATACCACTCGTGGTATCATGGCCAATACTACAAGGCTTCCCCTCAATCAGTTGGTAGATGTTTTCATTCAACATAAAACACCATTACAATGTTCATCAAGTACAATTCATGAACTCTTAAGCATAATTACATACTTTGGGGAAAACATGGTGTTACATTCCCCTCCCCCTTAAAAGAAACATCGTCCTCAACTTTTTTAACACCATATACATACTTGTATACAGTAAACAAAAATGGATATGTTATTCTCATGGAATCCTCCAGTTTCCATAAGGCCTCATCTGCTCCAAAGTGATTCCATTGCACCTTGATCTGCACAACGGCTCCATTCCTGAGCAATGTCTCTTTCATGTCCCAGATGCATTGAGGATCAGACTAGAATTATCCCTCTATTTCCACTTGTATCATAGTCCAATCAATAACGTGATTAGAATCATGAATATACTTCTTTAATAAGGATACATGGAACACATTGTGAGCTTTAATAGTAGGTGGTAGACCATGTATGTATGCCATCAGTCCCACTCTTTCTAGGTCCTCAAATAGTCCACAATAGCGAGGTGCCAGCTTGGCACAAGTTCCCATTCTGAGGGGTCTCCTCTTGTTTTTCACCCTGATATAGACATGATATCCCACTTTAAATTCCTTGTTAGTTATTTTGTTATTTGCATAGATTTTATGTCTGTCATGGGCCACTTTTAGATTCTTCTTTATTTTGATCACTTCGCATTCCATCTCTTTTAATAGGTATGGCCCAAGTGTGATATTGTCCACTAAATTTTCCTAACTCATAAGAACTCTGCACTTTCTACCATACAGAGCCTCAAATGGGTTCATCTTCAATGACTCTTGATAATCATTGTTGTAGGCAAACTCTATTAGAGGTAGATATTCTTCCCATTGCTTTGGTTGATGCATGACATGCATCCTTAGCATATATTCCAACACTCTATTTACCCTACTAGTCTGTCCATATGTTTGAGGATGGTAGGTTGTGTTATATTCTAGTTTTGTTTTGAAGCCCACAAATAATCATTTCCATAAATTCGAAGTGAATTTCTCATCTCGATCTAAAATAATGGTCTTGGGCATACCATGCAATCTAAAAATTTATTTCATAAAAACATCAGCAACATATATAGCTTTAAAAGTGGACTTTATTGGAATACAATGGGTTTCCTTACTCATTTTATCCACCACTACCATCAATCCTATGATGAAATCCATGGAGATAATCTCCCAGTTCCATTTTGGAATTTGTAATGGTTGCAACAACCTTATCGAGTGCTTATGTTCAATTTTGACTTGTTGGAACTCCATGCATTTGGCAATGTACTCGACAACATTCTTTTTCATTCCTATCCAATAATACAGTTGTCTTATTTTTGTTAGCATCTTCCAATAACCATGGTGACCCATATAAGGTCTCATATGAAACTCATTTGTTATGAGGTTTTTCAGCTCTATTGAATATGTATATATAGCATGTTGTTGTACATTAACAACCCATCTATTGTGAGTTGGTATTCCTCATACTTTTTCATTTTTTGGTTCTTGTTGCAATATTTCCTTTACTAGATTAAAGTTATCATCACCTTGCAAGAGAGTTTTGATTCTATGCTTGATATCATATTCACACGTTCTTGTGGCTGCTAGGTGCATTGTCTACACACTTCAGTTGAGTGCATCTGCAACTCAATTATATTTCTGCCACTCGATTTTCTTTCCCTTTTATACGTTTGATCTCGAAATGGAATTCATTGATTAACTCCATCCACCTATCATGTTTGGCATTCAACCATGGCTGATCAAACATATACTTTAGTCCAAAATGATATGTCATCATGACAAATCTCCTTCCAAGCAGTTAGTGTCTCCACATATTTAACGTGTGCACAATGGGTGCAAGATCCGAGTCATGAGTGACATATTGTTGCTCATGTTCATTTAATTTCCTTGATTCATAACAAATCACATGTTCCTCTTGCATAAGGACTATTATATTTAATACAGGGGCATTGGTTGGGAGGTGTTTCAGTTGTTGAAAGTTGGCCTCACACTTTTCTAACCATACAAAATTCATCCCTTTCCTTTGCAATGAGGTAATGGGATGACCGATCTTGGAAAATACCTTGATAAGCCTCATGTAACATCCAACTAATCCGATGAATGACCTTACCTCAGATACATTATGAGGGGTTTTCCAATCTATGATTTCCTTAATATTTTCAGGATCCACAGTAACTCCCTCTTCCGAAATTGTGTGACCCAAATACTAGATTGCTCTTTGGAAGAATTCACATTTTCCATATTTGGCATATAGTTGGTGATCTCTTAGAACCTATACCACCAACCTAAGATGCTCCTCGTGATCTTCCTTGGTCTTGGAATATACTAGGATATCATCAACAAACACAAGGATGAACTTGTCCAAATACTTGTTGATAATATTGTTCATCAAACACATAAAGGTGGTTGGTGTGTTGGTAAGCCCAAAAGGCACCACCACAAATTCATGGTGTTCATACCTTGTTCTAAAAATCATCTTGTGGATGTCTTCATCCTTGATCCTAACTTGGTGATATCCAAATCTCAAGTCAATTTTAGAAATTATTGTAGCTCCTTTGAGCTGATAAAAAAGATCATCAATCCTAGGCAATGAGTACTTGTTCTTGATGGTCATATTGTTCAATTGTCGGTAGTCAATACACAATTGCAAGGTGCCATCCTTTTTCTACACAAACAACGTTGGTGCTTCCCACAAGGACACACTCGGCTTGATATACCCTTTATCTATCATTTATTTTAACTACACCTTTAACTCTACCATCTCTGGTGTACTCATTATGTAGGGTACTTCTCCTAGTACAAAGTCTATAGAAAAATTGAGATCTCACTTAGGAGGAAGTCTAAGTACCTCCTCTGGGAATACATCTTTAAATTCCCATGGCATTGGGTGATCCTCAATCTTCATCTCATTATTCTCTTTTGCATTGAGTACTTGTATTGCATACAAGGGACACCCCTTTTGGCTAAACTTCTTGAGTTGTAGTGTTGATATTTTCCTCATCGATACATGATTTTTAATGCCTTGCAACACTCTCGTGTTGCCTTCACTATATTCACATTCCAAGTTCTTGTCATGGAAGTTCAATTTCTCTTTATAGATAGTCAACCATTCCATGCCTATCGGTACATCATATGACCCCAAAGGTAAAATATTTAAGGTTTCTTGTGTATGTATTCTATTCATTTCAAACGAACATGCTTCAATCATTTATGTTACCTTTCATTTAGTTCCTATGGTTAACTGAACTAACCACAATTTTGCATNATGGAGGCTAGACTTATTTATGATCCGGGTTAGACTAGGATTTCTACAACCTCTTCTAGCTTTATTCCTCTTCTTCTTGTAGAGAGGAGTTAAAAATAAATTCATCTATAAAATTATTTACATATTCTAACTTTATCCTTACAACATTAACATCCATTTTTCTTAAACATGGTACTATTCTTCCCCATTCTTAAGTGAATTTAGCAGTTTCACATATGGAAAAATCCCAGAGTCCAACCTCTTTCCCCTGGATCCGGGAAAATATTCCGATAAATGAATTTAGCAGTTTCACATATGGAAAAATATTCCTAACACTATGAACCAAAATACAAAAGTCCTCTACTTCTAAATGTGAGATGTTAATCTTGAAGCAAAAGAAAGTCAGATCACCTTTGCTTTGTCCAAAATAAACTATACTACATATAGGATGGTGCTCCAAAGAAATTGCAATGAACAAAACATATGTAGGTTGGAGACTCCTGTAATAAGTGAGCCCTTCTTTGAAGCTATAAAATCTATCCAATTGGACCT
>JZKD02S1675417.1:20934-39422 GCA_000966675.3 Picea glauca
AGGGATGATTTTACAACTAGGTAGAGCTTAACGAGGAATCATTGCAAGTGTCTTACAACTCCATCACCATTAGAAAGGTATATAATGGTTTGTGGAGTAAGTGGTAGAAGGAGGGATAATCACTTTCTATCAAGCCAAATATCGATGAGAACCCCTCTCCTAGCACTAGAGGGGATGGTGCAGTCAACGCCATTTTTTTAATTTTTATTTCGATGTGGGTATATATTTTAGTGTTTCAATGATTTCTTTTATGAAATGATATTTTAGTTTAATATTTTCTTTCTTGTATAGTTTTTTTTTTTTTTTAAGCTACCTAAACTTAGTATTAACATGGTATAAAAAAGTGTACAATCAACATATTGTGTGGCTTGCCACCTAAGAAACCAAGACCACGGGGGTAGCAACATAGTAATGTATATGTTCTTTCATTCAAACTAGCATAGTTGATAAATACATAAAACATAAATAATTACCTTCCTATACTATCATAAGCTAAGGAAATACAACAAAATAATAGTGATTGAGAGGGAGGTTGATGGCTCCTCTCAACAAAATTGTTGTAGGCTTTAAAGAGGCTATGTTGGAAGATCATTTTCCTTCTATGACCATGTTTTCCCAATGCTCTTCCGCACTGATTCATTGTCCACCAAAATAGGATTAGATGGAGAGGCTCCATACATATGTGCAGGATTAGAATACTCCATGAGGGAGACCAGAGGGTCTACTAAATAAACCTCTAAAAACTCAATGTTGAACACATCTCTACATATGATGTCAAACTTTTGTTCCATGCGATGCAGTTTGTCCTAGATGGCAATACAAAGGCCCCCATTTTCCTCGACTAATTGAGCAACGAAAGACTTGTTGAGCTATTAAAGCTCAGTGATCTTGGAAATCTTGGTATCCCTAGTTCATGAGCAACCAGGGTCATAAATCCACTATTTGAACTCAACCTCCACCTACCCTCTGGAGAGATAATTTCGCTTCTTCTTGACTTTCTTTTCCATATACTCAATTTTTCTTTTAGTTTCCTCGGAGAAACAAAGTTGGAAAGTTGTGACTCCCCATATAACATCATTTTGATCCCAAGTGGCTCATGGACGAAGCTTTCCCCCCTGATCCAAAGAAGCATGGGTATGTGAACAGATTAAAGGCATAAGATCATATGTGGAACTATTGACCTAGAAACCTGTTCTCATTTGAGAGGGTGGATTGGAAGGACTTTTAGGCCATGTAAATGTCATCATACATTATATTATCCTAAGTGAAATGTAAGGTCAAGTAAATGATACATGAAAATGCACCTAACAAATGATTAGTTGGAGTCGCTCCAACCACATCCTTATGTATAAATACTCATAAAGAAGGAATAAAGACTCAGATGGATATCATTCCCTAAATTATCTCTTCTTTGTTGGGTTGTGTGTGTTCTTGATGTGTTTAATGTATCTCTTCTTGAATTCTTTTGTAATCTAGAAGATTACAAGAGTGGTGTTGTTTACTCCCTCATTTAGTGTGAGTGACAGCAGCAGCGAATGAGGGTGGTTCAAAGCTAGAAACAATGGTGATAAATAAGACCTGCAAATCCAAATATTTATCATGATTCTCATGGATGTTGCTCAACTGAAGACAAGCTTGCAACCTACACAAGAAAGGTGATGTTGCTCGCAACCAAGTAGATAAAAAAGGTTCATGTTGTTGTTGGCCAAGTCGAAATTGAAAGAATGTGTGATGCTTTGTTGACACCACAATAAAATAAAATGATGTTTCCTAATGAGATTTCACATATAGTACATGAAGAACATTCCATATGCCACTTGGCATTGATTATCTATCAAAGGAGGAGATGCTTGAGATGCAGCCCAACTACTGAGATCGATTGACCGACTAAAAGAAGCTATCTATTTATTGAAGCATTGTATCAGCTTGATCATTTTGCTCAACTAGCTCACAGGTAAAATGAGATTCACTAGAGATTTCGATGGTTAGAGGGTGATGAATCTGGTTGATGGTCGAAGTGCTCAACAGAAAAAAATGCATGCTCCATTGCATGGTCGAGTGAGTTATAATATCTACCTTAACTTCAAATTGGGGAGAACTAGCAACAAATCTTGAGTTAGGAGAAAGTACATCAATCACGCAAGAGTTTTCCTTTGAAATCGAGCGAAGAATGGTTGATATGGTCAACTGGTGACTACCCAGGTAACAAGAAAGGAGATCCAAGAAGAAGCAACGATCCATTAAGTCATCCATGCAATACGCAATTGAATTTCCTTACTAGCGATGCAATAAGTCATTCATGCAATATGAAATAATATTTTTGTTGTTCCATATACCTTTGGAATGCTAAAAATGCACACATACAACAACTAATGCAAGCAAATGGTGAATCCCCCAATGAAGAATCAAGAATCGTGTCAACTTCGTGGTTGAATGTGCGACTGACAGTCGACTGGTCGACTTGGGAATTGCACCCATTTTCTTGGAAATTGCATCTTCTTTAGAGGTTGTATGGGACCAAGCCTTGAGTTGGTGCACACATTATCCTTGAACTTGCCTCTTCCCTTTACACTTCATTGAAAGGTGCATGGAATTATGGGTTCTATGGCCCGAGTCATTTTGTTCTAATCTACACATGGAATTAATCAATCGAGTTAGCATTACAAATCTACAGGAGTTGTATTACCTTACATGTAATGTCCCCTTCCAAGTAGGAGCTTCAGAGAGGAGGGCATAGTAGTCTAAACATATCCTTTTAGATTATATCCAAGAAGAAATAGGGGAAAAGGGTCATTTGATGTCATTTCATTAGGTGAAAAGTGAGAAAAGATATTTTAAGTGACTTAAGGAATATAAAGCTAAATATAGAAGTCGCTTAAGTGAAATGAGCTAATTATAGAGGTCAACAAAGAATTAGGGTTGGGAGAGTATATGAAGGAGAAAAATGACATAATCCCTCATTATTACAGATTATGATTTGATAATTGAGATCTAAGGAGGAAACACATAGGTTTAGGAGAATGAGTGGAGGATTGTGGATTCCAGGAGGAAGACACCAGTTGATTAGATTCGGTGTTGAGAGACACATTGGGAAAACCATACAAGTTTTCCATTGCTTCATCACAATTTTAGCAGCATTTTCAACGTGGATTCCAGAGGAGGGAATCTATCACAAAGAAGGTCACTTCACTTGAAGAGTCCTAGTGAATATCATCCCTTCAAACCCAGTTGATATCAGAGCAAGTTGCTTCCATTGAACCATCCAGAGTGGATTTCTGAGCATCCTAGCCACCAGGGCGTCATATTCAAGCAGTGGGGGTTTGCAGTTGGTTTACCGGCAACATATATAGTACAATTTATCAGATCTACTCATCCAGGGACACATTTATCTAGATTCCTCCCAACACATTAGAGGAGGTAGAGTGCCTCTGTTGAGACAATTTACATCATATTTTGATGGTGGAATCATCCAGGGCGACTTATCCAACCATTTTCGACAGTTGCAGCATAACTTTGTGGGTGAAAATAAGGGAAAGAAGGTTGCCAACCTTGGGGACTTAGTAGATTAGCATATCCTTCCAAGCCAGTTGATCTTGGAGCAGGGCGCATCTACTGAGACAGTTTCCATCAGTTTCCATCAGTTTCCATTCATTATCTAATCTATCTGAAACTATTTGATTATTATTTACATGCATGCAGTTGTGAGTGAAATTTTTTACATGCATGTGATTGTTTGTAATTGACTACTTAATCAAAATATATAAACAAGCCATTCTACTCAAACAAACAAACGTGCTAGCTTCACATGAAGCTCGGAACTATTGAAACTCAATAAAAAAAACCTTAATTGCATCTAGAATCCCAAAGAGTATCATTTTTGGCAGAAGATAATTAGCATTGGAGGTTAATATCCAGGTCTATGGATCTAGGGATCTTACAATGGTATTAGAGCTTTAGTCTTGCCAGTTTGTGACTAAAGTTTCCATGATTTCAACAGAGAACCCAAGGGGACGTGAGCATATAGGTGACGAATTCGTCACTTACAGTAGGCACAAAGAGAGGAGAGGACCAAGATCATATTATTCCCCCTTTCCTCACAGTTCATAGGAAGAGGAAGAGGCACAATGGGAAGCAGAAAGAAGGGAAGAGCCTGAGGCAGAGAGGAGGATGGGAGACAGATATTAAAGGCCAGAAGGTAGTGGAAAAGAACCCATGTACCCAGAAGCGACCTTCATGCAGGTTCTTAACAATTTAGTGATCAGTCAGCAGGCCATGACTCGGTCTTTGGCATGGATTGCAGATAGATTGGCTATAGGGAACATTCTAGGATAAAATTTCCTCCATGCAGCATAGGAGAACTCAGTGGCCTGTAGTAGACCCCATTCACCTACTCGCACCTACACATTGTTGAGTAGGATTCCCAGGCCACTATTACCTTGCTTTCAGAGGGCACTTCCAGGATCAACGCAACGGCTAGTAGCATAGAGATCGACCACACATGCAGAGAATATTACTAATTAAAGGAGAGAGTATGCATCCCTAGGGCCAGAGTTCCATAATAACATGATCTTAGTAGAATATTATGGACTTAGACTCAAGAACATTCCTAGAGATCCTCAGAGGAGAGGAAAACATCAACAGTAAGGACATAACATGGAGTTCATTTGGAGAGTAGGGAAACTCACTATACCCTCTTTCGATTGATCATCCAAATGTACTGCCAGAGCTTGGGTACAGAAACTCGACACATACTATAAGCTCAACCAGATGACAAAAAATGAAGCCATTAGTTTCGCTACTTTGCATTTTGAGGGAGAGGCTCACGAGTGGTGGCACCATGGACTGGTGACATTGGGTCACAGTCACATCACCTCATACAGGTAGTTCACCAAGATACTTATGGATAGGTTTGAAACAAGGGATCCAGAGATCCACTTCAGGGACTTAGCCCAGTTGAGACAAACTAGTACACCTAATGCATTTATCACAGAGTTTCAGAGAATATTCGTGACAATGACAGACATTTCAGATCCTAGACTGATCATGCTTTTCACAAAGGGTCTCATAGAACCCTTGAGAGTATGGGTGAAGGCCTACATACCTCACACATTATAGGATGCCATCCTATGCACTAGAGATCTAGCAGACTCAGTGTCAAAAAACAAAACTTTTTACAAACCCTTTGTGCCACAGAAGGACCGGGATAGGAAAACATTCCAGAGAAAGTGGAACAGTAAGGAGAATTTGGATGATGATACAAAGCGTGAGCTTATGAGGAAGAAGTTATGCTTCACCCGCAAATACCCATGGGTCCCTGGCCACAGTTGCATGGGCAAGGGAGAAATCCACTACATTGAGGTTGCAATAGACAGTGATGAGGAGGAATAGGGAAGTCAGGCACAAGACAGTGAGTCCATCGGCTCAGAGGAAGAGTCATTGCATGCGTAGGAGCAACTTCCATGAAGACCACCTACATCAGTAGGGGCCCAACCACCAGTAG
The DNA here is from genome assembly GCA_000966675.3 of Picea glauca. NCBI lineage: Eukaryota > Viridiplantae > Streptophyta > Pinopsida > Pinales > Pinaceae > Picea > Picea glauca. The sequence goes on from JZKD02S1675417.1 coordinate 26,435, forward strand.
AGCCACAGCCTCGTGAGAATGCTAAGAGACGAGTACCAGCAAAGGGAGGAGTCATAACAACCCTTTCTAGATTCCCTCGGTATGACACCCTCGGGATCAGAGGGACTATTCAAGGACAATGAGCCATTGCCTTTATATATGGTGGGGCAACCTACAACTTCATTGTTGTTGCATTGGTAGTTAGGTGAACACTATAGATAGAGAAGTTTGAGGGGTTTGATGTTGAAGTAGTAGGTGGCCACACGGTGGAGTGTTTGGACAGAGTTACAGACTTGGAGGTGAAGTTAGGTAACTACACCATGAGAGATAAATTCTATGTAGTTGACCTATCTAACACAGATGTGGTGTTGGGAGTCCAATGGTTGATCATCTTGGGAAATATTTCTACCAACTACCAAACCCTTGAGATGGGGTTCAGAGACATGTTGACGGGTATATGTGAACACACCGTCAATGGGAAGGGAAGGATCAGTCTGAGGTTGTCTAAATAACCTAAGTCGTTTAAGATAACCTACCCTGACAGGTTTTACGGCTCCATTAGCTGATGGGTAGAACTATGGTAAACTACGAAAGAAAAACAAAGATAACTATCTACCTACATGAAATTAATATGTACATTCACTAATATATTTATGTTTTAATATATAAATATTACAAGCCTTTATTTACAAGATACACAATATATATATATAAGGTTTATATAAAGCCTTGTGAAATTAATTGCTAAACATAATTTAAGTACCAGATAAACATACAAAAACTATTTTAAAACTGATTACTAATTTAATTAAAGAAAAAACACACAAAAAGGGAATGAATGTAAATTTTAATGATATAACTTAAATGGGAAAAGCAGTTCAAGTTTAAATGTTAATTCACATTCATTCGATAAAAATAAACAAACTAAACTAATAAATACAAACAAACATGTTATTGATCAACAACCAAAAGTGACTGGTAAATATGTCTTTCTGTGTGAGGTATGATCATGTGATCTATTTACTAAAGAGAAATCTATTGATAAACAAGTTACTAAGTAGCGGGTCTTATGTTATCTCTCAAATAAATTCAAGCGATAAAATGATTCAAATATCATTAAAAATAAAGAAATGATGATTTAAAATATGATCCAATGTTAAATTTAACAACTGAAAACACATGCGTGAGAGCAATCCCAATCAATGTGATTAATCATAACAAGCTCCTAACATTTAAAATAATTCAAAATATTACAGAACCTAACTCATAATATATTCAACATATAGATCATGCAGAAATGGAATAATAAATTGTTATGAAAAGACATACAGATATACATCAACTAATAGGACAAAGCTAATTAAATTGAAATATATCACAAGTCTTTTAAGAGGAATATGAAAATTACATATGATCAAAACAATATTCATACCAAACATTCCACAGTCAAGAACAAAGCCATGACGCAAAAATTCTTGTCCATATCCTCCTTGCAAATCAAACTTTCAGTCCATTTTCCAAAAAAATTATTTCCCATGGCCTATTTTCAACCCTAATATTTATACAGGAAAAATCAATGGGGCGAATCTAAACCAATTTCCCCAAAAATGGTTTGTCAAATCTTCACTAATCTCCAAGAGATTGTCTTTAATACATTCTTGGATGAAGATCTGATCCCACAAGGTTTATTTTGCATAGAACCATCTAAAGATATCATGATCTCATCTATTTGCTAACTGGTTTATCACTCTGGGCGTCGTCGGGCAATGGTCGCAACAGAAATGTACCCTTGAAAGAACCGTATATATCTCCAAAAAAACGTATAGTTTGGAGAAAATCCTTCCTAGTAACCTATTTGGGGATGTTTTGAACAAAACCCATGTCTTAGTTTGTTCATATTCTTCTTCATTTCGCCCAAAATCGCATCTGAAAATAGTTACTCAGTTATGATCACACCCAAGCCATCCGGACTGTTGGTAATGGTATGTAGGTTTCTAGAATCTTGTTGTATGCATTTGGCTGTAAGAATCACATCAAAATCTCACTCCATGTCAAAGAATCAACACCTGAAAGCCATAAAATCAAAATAAATCAAAAACTCAAATATTTTAAGAGTAGTTATGATTCTAAAGAATATCTCAAACAATTTATAAAATAAATTAAAACTAAATATAAAATAAAGACATTTCAATTAAAGAGTCAAATAAAAAGCAAGGATCAATATTTTAAACAAAGTCAATCAAAAACATATTTACACAAATACTATGAACCTGGCGAAAACACTTGCTAGGGAGTGAGTAAAAGATGATAGTATGTTTTGAATAGAGATGCAAAACAAGGTGCAAGTTGGGCATCCAACAAGACAATGAGGGGAAGAAGGTTGTACTGAGGGGTATGTCGACAGAGGAACCCAAGACAGTTTCAACGAAGAGGATGGAGAGGATCTTCAGGCATGGGGAAGTAGCATATGCAACAGAGTGCGTAATCACCACGCGAAGGGATTCAGGCAGCCAACAACAATACCAGACAGAGATCAAGATTTTGTTGAGTCGCCATTAACAAGTTTTTGGTATGATTCCGCCAGGGAGACCCCCAGACATAGGGTTTGAGCATGCCATCAATATGGAGGAGTGTGCAAAACCCGTGATTACAATACCCTATCGTCATCCTAGGAGGTTCAAGGATGATATATAAAAAGCAATCAAGGAATTGCTAGCAATGGGACACATCAGACCCAACAGTAGTCCATTCACTTCTTCAGTTGTCTTAGTCTTGAAGAAGGATGGTACCATGAGGATGTGTATATATTATTGTGCTTTGAACAAGAAGACATTCAAAAAATGGTATCCTATCCCACGCATTGACGAGTTGGTGGACGAACTGCACGGAGCAGTTTTCTTCTCTAAGATTTACTTACGCTCTGGATATCATCAGATCATTATTCAAGAGCAAGATATAGAGAAGACGTAATTCATATACCACTATGTACACTTTGATTTCCTGGTTATGACATTTGGGCTAACCAATGCACCAGCCACATTTCAGTCTTGCATGAACCATGTATTCCGAGATCACTTGAGGAAATTGGTATTGGTGTTCTTCGACGACATTTTGATATACATCGGGAAATGGGAGGAGAAGAATTTGGATGAGGTACTTAGCAGTATGGATTGATAGTCATTGTATGCTAAGGAGTCAAAGTGTGAGTTTGGCATGACATAAATACTATACTTGGGGCACATTATCAACGCATAGGGGGTACAGGTGCACCAGGAGAAGATTGGGGCCAATTTGGATTAGCCAATGCCCAAGAATGTGATAGAGTTGAGGAGTTTCTTTGGGTTTTGCAGCTATTATAGGAGGTTCATGAAGGGTTTTTCATGGTTGAGGGCACCACTCACTGACCTCACAAAACAAGGAGTCTTCATCTGGACAAACTAGTCGTAGAAGGCATTTGAGCATATGAAAGAAGTCATGGGCACGTGCCCAGTACTAGCATTTCCAGATTTCATGCTACCATTTGTTATGGAGTGTGATGCATCAAGAGAGGGGATCAGAGCAGTGTTGATTTAACGGGGACACCCCATTGTATTTGAGAGTAGGAATCTCAGCCAGTACGAGAGGTTGTATTCTATATATGACAAGGAGATGCTTGCAATCATGCATGCTTTGACCAAATTCAGGAAGTACTTGGTGGACATCAAATTTGTGGTCAAGACAGACCATAATAGTTTGAAGTATTTCCTTGATTAGAAGGATCTCAGTGAGCACCAGCAAAAGTGGGTGACAAAGGTCCAGGCATTTGATTTTGACATAGAGTATGTCAAGGGGAAGAAAAACATTGTGGTATGTGCATTATCTAGAAGACCAACAACTTGTTCCTTGATGGAGATTTCAGTAGATTGGAAATCCCACTTGTTAGTGGAATATTCCAAGGATAAGTTCTCTTGTGAGCTATTGGATGGGAAGGTACATGACGACAAGTATAGAGTCATAGACGATGTCATATTCTATAAAGACTGAGTCTACCTAGTGCCAGGATCGGGTCTCAAAAAGAAGATTTTGGCAGAAGTACACCACTCTCCATTAGCAGTCCATCAGGGGTTCTTCAAAACTTACAGGCAGGTCATGGAGATATTCTCTTGGAAGGGTCTCAAGTAGGATGTGATGAGACATATCAATGAGTGTGTGACTTGTCAGTAGAAAAATTCTGAGTAGACACTTCCAGTAGGGTTAATTTGGCCACTTCTCATTCCGAAGGAAAAATGGGAAAGTATATCCATGGACTTCATTACAAACCTACCCAAGGCTCAAGGTAAGGATTGTATTTATGTAGTGGTCGACAAATTGAACAAGTTTGCACATTTCTTCGTGATTCCTACCAAATACAGATTAGTGCAGGTGGCCGAGATATTCTTCAGAGATATTTTTAGACTTCACGGGTTGCCACAGAGTATAGTAAGCGACAAAGACAGTCAGTTCCTCAGTACATTTTGGCAGGAGGTATTCATATTGGTGGGGATAGATTTGACACTGAGCACCAGTTACCGCCCCCATATTGATGGGCAGATGAAGATAGTAAACAAGTGGGTAGAGGGTTGTTTGAGGAACTATGTGAGTGGACAACATAGAGCATGGGTAAGGTGGTTACATCTTAGAGAGCATTGTTACAACACTACCTTCCACATGTACATAGGTATGACCCTATTCATAACATTATATGGGTATGATGCTCCCACTTTGATTGACCTAGTTTTTGGGGACAACCGAGTTTACAAGGCCAAGGAATGGATAGTAGAGAGTCATGAGATTCTCAAGGTACTAAAGGAGAATTTACAGATGGCACAAAATCAGCAAAAGGTGAATGCAGATAGACACAAGGTAGAGTGTAGCTTTGAGGTTGGGGATATAGTATTTTGAGGCTACAACCATATAGGAAGTCATCCTTGAAGAAGAGGGAGGAGAAGAAGCTCAAGCCAAGGTTCTATGGACAATATAGGGTCATACACAGGGTAGGCGAAGTGGCCTATGAGCTAGAGCTACCATAGGGGAGTCAGATCCACAATGTGTTCCACGTTTCTTGTCTTGAGAAAGTAATGGAACAATTCACCAGCACTTCATAGGAGCTTCCACCGTTGGATGAAGAGGGGTCATTGAATTTAGTTCCTGAGGGGATATTGGAGTTCAGAGAGAGTTTATTGAGAAGCAAGGTCATCTGGGGGTGTTTGGTCATATGGAGGGGACTTCTAATAGAGGATGCTACCTGGGAGAGTGAGCATATTTTGCAGCACCATGGGTTGATGTTGCTTGAGGAAAAGAAAACTCGGGAAGTGAGGACTGTAATGTTTTGTTCTGAGAAGGAGCTCCAGAGAGGCAGGATTATTAATCTAAACATCCCCTTTTAGACTATATCTAGGAAGAAACAGGGGAAAAGGGTCATTTGATGTCATTTCATTAAGGAATGTTATATTTCGAAAGTGACATTAAGTGAAAAGTGAGAAAAGCTATTTTAAGTGACTTAAGGAATATAAAGCTAAATATAGGTCTCTTAAGTGAAATGAGCTAAGTATAGAGGTCAACAAATAATTAGGGTTGGGAGAGTATATGAAGGAGAAAAATGACCTAATCCCTCATTATTACAGATTATGATTTGAGAATTGAGCTCTAAGGAGAAAACACACAAGTTCGGGTGGATCAGTGGAGGATTGTGGAATCTAGGAGGAAGAAACCAATTGATTGGATTCGATGTTGAGGGACACACCCTAGCCAATTGGGAAAACCATACAGGTTTTCCATTGCTTCATCACAGTTTTAGCAACAGTTTCAGCGTGGATTCCAAAGGAGGGAATTTATCACAAAGTAGGTTGCTTCACCTAAAGAGGCCTAAAGAATCTTATCCCTTCAAGCCCAGTTGAGATCAAGGAAATGCACGTCCGTTGAACCATACAGAGTGGATTTATGAGCATCCTAGCCACCAGGGTGTCATATTTAGGCAGTGAGGGTTTTCAGTTGGTTTACCGACATCAAATATAGTATAGTTTATCATATATACTCATCCAAGGAGACATTGAGCCATATTTCTCCTGAGCCATTGGAGGAGGAGGCAGGGAGCCTCTATTAAGATAGTTTATTGTAGATTCTGACGATGGAATCATCCACAACGACTTATCCAGCCATTTCCAGCAATTGCAGTGTAAATTTATGGGTGAAAAGAAGGGAAAGAAGGTCGCCAGCCTTGGGGACTTAGCAGGTCAATAAATCCTTCAGAGTAAGTTGAGCTTGGAGCAGGGTGCATCTAGTGAGCCAATTTCCATCAGTTTTTGATGGTGGAATCCAACAGATCCACCTTGCATGTAGCAGTTCCTCATGCATGAAATAGTTTTCCACATGCATGTCATACAACCAACTTGCATGTCATCTTTTAGGCCTTGCATGGTACTGATCTTTCAATGCATGTAGTTTCTGGTACTTTTCTAGTTTATATCTTTGTATTTCCAACATATATCCATTCATTATATAATCTATCTGAAACTATTTGATTATTACTTACATGCATGCAGTTATGAGTAAAATTTTGTACATGCATGTGATTGTTTGTAATTGACTACTTAAGAAAAATATCTAAACAAGCCATTCTACTTAAAAAAAAAAACATGAAAGCTTTGCATGAAGCTCAGAACTATTGAAACTCAATTAGAAACCCTTAACTGCATCCAGAATCCCAAAGAGTATTAGTTTTGGCAAAAGATAGTCAGCAGTTGAGGTTAATATCCATAGATGTGGATCTAGGGAACTTGCCTCTTCCCTTTACACTTCATTGAAAGGAACATCAAATTCTAGGTCATATGGCTAAAGTCATTTTGTTGTGATCTGGAGATGGAATTAAGTGATTGAGTTAGCATTACAAATATGCAGGAGTTGTGTTACCTTACACTATCAAAGAATAATGTGAACAGGTTGTGGTTCGACCGTGAAGATGATGTTGTACATTTCAAATCCTAAGATCTTCCCGATAGGATACTTTGCAATATATTCAAGCAATTGCACCCTTCTCTCTCAATGGTCGATGGAAACTAGAGTGTCATCATTATGGAATAGCAAAGTCGAATGGGGAAACAATAAGTTTGATCGACTTGTGAGGAAACAATGGGGGACCTAGATATGGCATTGATGAGAGTGAAAAAACAAATGGATGATCACTTTATCAAACATTGCATTGGAGGACAATGTAGGTTGGAGTATCAACTACATATGCAAGTTGAATTGGAGTGTCAGCCAACTAAGAGATAGAAATGTTGGTCGACTGGTTAACCTGGTCAACTAGTGAACGCCCCAACTAATATTCAACTAGTCGACTGACCAAAAAATCGACTGAGTGGATGAAAGTGTTGACTTCTACCACTTGGGAAGAGTGATTGTGCGCTTGGACAAACTATTTCTCTAACAATTTCATTCGATGGGTTGAAGAGATAGTTATTTCTATTCGTAATAATCTTGGGGATATTGTATAGTGTTGCTTGGGAGACTAAAATATCTCGCGTGGTCGGTACAAGGATGGAAAGATTAAATATATATTTTCCCCATAAATGAAGCCTAACGAATTCATTGGACCGCACCAAGTCAACACTTTGAGATTATAAGTAACGTTGATCATTCATATTTAGTGTTCAAATTTTGAAGTCTATTGTAATTTTGGGTTGCTAAATATATCAAAGGTGTAAAGGACAAAGCTATGTAAAGGAAATTGAGTCAAAAATTAAGTCAAATGAAAGGAGGCGGTTAAACAGGTGTTATCAAAGGTAGGTGATCCCCTCCATTATTGTAATGTAAGTCGGTTTCTATCTGATGATATTGGTTCCTCGCTAACGTTAGTCAATATCCAATCGACAACATTTAGTTGATTTTGTAAAAATCCACTACTGGCAAAGAGTCTTTGTATAATTGAGTTTTAGTTATAGTTGAGTCCCTTGAATCATGCACATGCAATAGAGTTTAATTAATTCATAGTCAAAGTTGTCTTTCATGTAATGTAAAATGTAGACTCCATACATTCCAGAGAGAAGCATAGCCATCATTGATAGTAGCGACATAGAAAGAAGTTTGATGAGCAGTAAAGTAGTAAGCACATAGGCATGGAAGCAGTTGAAACATATATATTTTTCTAAACCTTAGACTAAAAATAAATTTCATTTTTTGTTTAAATAAAAAGAGCACAAAAATGCACTTGTATAATCATCGTCGAAACAAAGTCTTCTGATCAATCCAAAGGTTTAAATGTCTTAGCAGATTATGGAGCCTAATTTTTAATCAATGAATCAATCTATTTAAAGGTTTTCTTTTGAAATTTCGGGAGTCGGGGTTTCACGAAATGCGAAGGTTCGATATTGAGCATCCTCGAAGTCTTGATACCCGAACTCACGAAGGTTTTAAATGTTAAGCCTGATTCATTAATGATTAAGTAAGATTAACAAGGAGTAAATCTTGTCACGACTTCGCGATTTGGGATGCTCTCACATATAAAGGCTTTGAAGTCTTGATACCCGAAACCCTGACATTTTAAAACTAATCGCAATTAATTAAGAGTGTTAAACATGATTATAGTTAATTAAGACCCATTGCGACTTCGTGTTTCGTAAGTCTTAGTTTAAATTGCTTTAAATATCCCTGAGACCCGAAATGTCGAAACTTGATTAAGTGGTAGGTACAATTAATTAAGGTACTAAATAAGGATTGTACTCAAATTAATTTATTGCTCAAAATTAACTCAGATACATTCAAATTTTGCGCTTTTCTCGAGATATCGACCATAAATGACATTAATATCTGATTAAGGGAAATGATTCCAAATACGATAAGATTTTAACACCCAAATATTTTTATTAAAGGAATTAAACGCATTGTCAGTGAAGGTATACGCATGGTTTGTGCGTTTAAGGCAAAAAAGATTTTTAGTTTTGAATCATTTTCTTGTTTTCTTAGAGTTGGCTTAGTGAAATAACTAGTTTTTTTCATTCTCATTCTCTGTAACGGGCAACAAAACTATGAATTTGATATCATGGCTCCATGGAAAGCGCCTAAAGTAGTTGCTGAAAGTTCTAGCCAGAACACAAACGTTGTTTCTGATACTTCACCCAGAAGTATAAATACAGTTAAAACCTGGATGCATGTGTTCAACACCATACAATACAAAGTGATAAATTGTCTTGATGACTCAAGCGACAATGAAAATGATAACTTGTCTACCAAATATAAGATTATCGCTCAAGAAGAACTGCATAAGATAGCAACCAGGCCGAAGCTATTACCTTACACCAACATGATTAAATGGGCATTAGATCATGTAGACATCCCGACTCGAACGATATTCAACTCTTAGAAAGTAGTTGTTGGGTCGTTTCGACCCGAACACATACAGGTCATTTATTAATTGCTTGCAACATCAAACTTCCTTTATAACGCCAGTTTTCTAGAGAATTTCAGTAATAAGGAGTGTGATCAGTTTGGAAAAAGTCTTTCCGACCTGATCAAAGACTGGTGTTCACGCCCTGAAAAATTCAGAGTTGAATCTCACGACGTATATTATATCTCATCGCTTGAACCACAATTCATGTGTATAGCCATGATGATGTGCAGAATTTATGGGAAAGAGAACACGACCCATTTCTACCTACCATGGGTTCCCATTATTCACTCAGTTGCGGAAGGATTTTCTTTTGACTGGGAAAATATATTTTTAGATAACCTGGCTAGAGAAATATCAGAATACCAAACGAAGAAAATCCAAAGGGCAACCAACTCCATTCTTTATGTCAACTTATGTTATGGATGTTATCTGCTTCATGATACCTTTCCCACTGATGAGTTGAAGTTGGACTCCAGACATTGCAGAAACAATTCATGATTGTCATTCGAAGCTCTGGGAAGATAAAGCAAAAGATTTCTTTTATGAAATCTTTAACTGGATAGTGGTATCGATGCATATTTTTATATTTGGTCACCCACCGCCAAGAATTTCAGACAAGGTTATGGCTAGCTAGGGTAAAGTGGTAGGTTGGTATATAGAGGAACATTTCTCTTATATCATAGTTTTCGGCTACTCGGTCCCTCCATATGCATTACCGCAATTTTTACCAGACAGACTGGTGTGCCGTGAAGTTGCACAACAAACTGTACTCGGCGGGATTATCAAAGAGCTAAAATTCGTGCAGAAAAAGGTATGGCCATCTTTTCCTTTATCTATTGGTTCATTTTCCTTATTAGATTTCCGTCATTCTAGGGTGGAGGCTACAACTTTAGAAGAGATAAAGTTGGCTAGCATTGAGTTCAAGAAGCATGACCCACAGAGGGTCATGGGAAACCATATGGCCGGGTGCAATCTTAAAAAATATGAGCATGAAGAGTCCCCTCATGATGAAATGCTTTGAGGGGTAAGATCTTATCAAAAAGTTCTGAGCCGAGTGCGAGCTCTCCTACCTGGTGAAATGGCTGAGTTTTACAATTTCCACAAACATTGGAAAAACGGCCTACCCAAAGTATTACAAGGGCAAAGCCTAAAATATCTAGATACATAACAAGCAGAGACCCAAAATCCAGAATTCAGAAGCTCTGCCAAACAAGAAACCCTGGAAAATCAGGAGAAAGTTGAGGTCTTGACTCAGAAGGGAAGTATCCCAGAGATGAAGATACTAGACAACCAGGGCAAAGATAAAAAAGAAACAATGGTAAAGAACGGATAGGATAAACCGTCGTCTTCACCTGAGAAATCAACTACTGAAGAAGCTGGGAAAAAATTGTCCACAGAAATCGGCAACCCCATTGAGGTTGTCACACCATTATAGTTCACTAAGGGAAACCCTAATACAGAGGCAATATTCATAAGCGATTTCACGCCTATCTCTGTCGAGGAGATACCTCCCACTGAGTTATTTTTCAGTAAGAAAAGAAAGGTCGTTGTGAAGAAAGAAATGCACATGAGAGAGGGTGCAATGGTAAAAAATCACAGAGTATTATTAGATGGGAAAAATTTGGAAGAAGAATATTTTTCTACAGAGGTGGCAGGCTCTTTAGAGATTTTGCAACGGCCAACTTATTTTCTGTTGATAATCTGAAAGAAATGCTAAGGCAAAGGAATCAGTTGATAAAATAGTTGAGAGATCAAATAAGGAATGTGGAGAATAATATCAAAAACGAGGTCAGCAAAGGACTCGAACAGGCTAGAGCCAAAGATAGACAAGAGATTCAACAACTTAAATCTAATCTTGAAGAAGTACAAAAGATTGCTCAAGCAAGCCAAGGGCAGGTCATCCAGCAAGAATAATTAGTAAGGCAGCTGCAAGCAAAATTGAGTTCTACTGAAAGCCATGTTGTAAATATACAGTGTTTCAAGCCCAGGCACTGGAGGTGCATCAGAAGTTGGAAACAGTACAACAAACTTGTTTTCTAAGGTAGGGATCATCCAAGATTATTTTCGAGAGATGAGTCAATCATTAGATAATATCCTTTTCAAAGAAAAAGAGGCTAATGTAGCATGAACTACTTTTCAAAAGGCAGTCATATCTTCAGCTAGAGAAGAGGTACCAATAACTCCCAGATTGACTGTCGCAAAAAATCAGGGGTGATATCATAATAAAGGCATGGGAGGATAATATATCCGAGAGTAAGAAAATGGCCAAAGAAATAAAGGAATATTGTGAAGAGGCTTTTGATTTGCTAGATAAAAAATCACTAGGCATTGCAAAGGACAATTGTGCTGGGGTATTAGGGAAAATCAATGTTATAAAGCAACAACTGGACATCAAAGAAAGCTTGAATGAATCCCAGATTGAAATTTCACAGTTGAAGCAGGTTGACGTCGCTCAAATGGATAGATGGTTGGTAAAGCCAAATCTACAGTTGCAATCGACAAATTTTGAAGGTAAAAGGATTGAAGACAGGTTGTCGAAATTACAGAGAAAGACGTATCTTTTTTAGGCAAAGGAAGTGACAGAGCCTTCCAGAATTTTAGTACAATTTCTAAGCAGGTGCGTCGAGTGTCTCGAACCAAGTGAAGGTAGTACTTCAAAGAAATAATTAAGTAATACATGCATGCTCGTTCTGCCAATATGAGAAAGAGATAGAAGGGAAACAACTGGAATTGTTCAAGTTTCTATTTTGTAACCGTTAATATCTAGGAATAACGAAAATTCCAACCATCTAGAGTTGCTAACCTTTTGTATAAATATAATTTCAAAAGACTAAAAGAGGGCTTTTTCCTAGCCGATTGTAATAGAGAGATCTCTCTTTTTTGAGAATTAAGACAAATGCAGACCAAAGACTCCATATTTCGTCAATCTTGAGTTATGTGTTCTTTTGTTCTTTCGTATTCCAACATCTTTATTTATATGTCTTTGATGAATTCTTAATCACAACTTAGTACAACATCTACTGTGGTTATATGGTTCATTTAGTTATCTGATTGTTTACAGTTTTTCCTCTGTGTTGGCTATTAGCGAATACAAGACCTGTGAATTAGTTAGATTACCACTTTTCACACTTCATTAAAGGTTTCACATCCATTTTTCTTCTTTTGTATCAGAGTGAGATTATTCTGTGATTGATGTCTCACTTTGTTAACAGCTTTATGTTTTTCTTTCATCACATTCATTATTTTCGAATTTGACTCAGATACGGAAAATGACCTCTGAATTGTTGTACTATTAATTCGATTTCAGGAAATTTTCTCATATAATTGAAGACGGGGAAAAACAAACATGAAAACAACAAATCATTTAATTTTCTTTCCTCCATGACTGTACCTGTGGCAAGACAACCTAATATAGAACCTGGTCTCACATATCATACTAGCATCGTTTTAACCTTGTTTAATACCATCTTAGAAACTTCTAACACCCAGGTTGAATGTTAAGAACCAAATATCAATATAGCATAGAAAAACCTCAGAATAAGTACTCAACGCCTTGAAAAAGATATAATTTCAGATAATAAGCCTCTTCGAGGGGGAAACCTCCTT
>JZKD02S1675417.1:43431-66087 GCA_000966675.3 Picea glauca
CCTTCTTGAGACTAGTCAATAGGACTAGTCAGATACCCTATCTTACACAGGGTGTATCTACAAATTTAAGATGACCCGGAAGCTGAAATTTTTACCACAGATACCTTACTAATTTCTGTGAATATCCTCTAGATTTTAGAGTCTGAAACGTTACGGAAATTTTTTTATAGCGAAAATTATGCAATGACTCAGTTAAGGATGATTCTAGAACCCTATCTTGTATAGGTTGTATCTCTGAAATTATAAGGCCTCAGGAGATGAAATTTTAACCCAACGTACCTTGATCTGTCTACTAAATATCCTCCAATTCGTTCCTTCTGAAACGTTGTAGAAAAAAAGTTATAGCGAAAATTCCAAGGTGTCTCAGATGTAGCAGCGAAACCCCAAGACCTTGAGCATTGATACCATATGTTAAGAACCAAATATGCATATAGCATAGAAAAACCTCAGAATAAGTACTCAACACCTTGAAAAATATGTAATTTCAGATAATAAGCCTCTTTGAGGGGGCAACCTCCTTTTACCACACATAAATGTTCAAGTACAAGATGATTCCAAATGAAAATGTCTCATTGTTATATATAGGAGACTAGGAGGTATAATTACAACTAATGGAATAAAGACGACATAAATAAAATAACATTACTAATGTAATATGCCCCAATTAAGGGGTAATGAGCCAATATTAGGGCTTAACATTGAACTTGAATGTTCATGGGCAATGATTGAACAGGACATAAGCATCCAGGAACGTTGGGAAGCTAGGCAAAGACAACTCAGAAATCAACCATAGCTTCTTTCCCTAAATAATTGACTTTCTTTTTATATTTTAAACTCTCTTTATTTTTGGATACCTTGACATTATACTTTGAAGCCTTAAGTATAAACTCAGGAACAACATCTTTTTGGTGTCGTTGTCGGGGGACGAAGAAACGAAGTTATTTTCCCTGGGAAGAATGACATCGATAGGTTTCTTTCTTTGATAGTGAACAAAGATCGAACACTTTATAAGGATATTTTTATCCTTCACTTGGAAACTCCACGATTAATAAACTGCCTTCTAATCAAAAGAATACCAGAAAGAATCCAGACGACAAGCAGACCTCCCCTATCTTTGATCCTGAAAAACTTTTGAAAACAAGAAGATACCTTAAACAGACTGCTTCATCATCGAGTAAGATTTATCAACCCAAATCCACACATTTAAATACTAAGGATATACTTGAACAGTCGAATACCCAACTCCTTTTCAGAGAAACATCCATCGATAGAAACGAAACCCTAGAACCTGGGTTGGTGTTACCCGATTTTAAAACCGAAACTTTTCCAACTGTCTCCTTTACCAATAGAGGTAAAAGATCTATCTCACTTCCCGCCTCGACTGGCATTTCAACAGTTCCAAAAATTTAGTCTACAACCTCTCAGAATTTAGAAGAATATATTGTATACAGTGACTCGAATCCTGTTGGTTCTCCTGTGTAAACATCCTCTGAGTCCGAAGAAACCTGTCCTCTTTTTCCAGTTCCCTGTTTTTCAAATTTCGTGTCTCCCGACAGTCGATTCTCTGAAACTGTTTCTCTTTATCCAGACGTAACCAAAAGGTCACCACATATTCTTAAAAGTCTTATCTATAATATCCAAGTTTCACCCTCTAAATTATCAATGACTGCGGCAGGAAGAGGTGGTGGTGTCGGGGGAGGAGGGGGCGGTCAAGTACTTCCCCCAGCTCCTAGGATATTTTCCAAAGTAGCTACTAGGTATGCCCCTGTGTTCCTCCCGGTCCCTCTCCATGATCTAACTGAAAATTATATGAAAAATTTGTCGAAGTTTACTGGAGAGGGAGATTTAACTACCACCGAACACATCAATTTCTTTGACCAATTTGTTGATATCCTTGACCTCGAGCACGAGGACGTTTACTCGAGGCTTCTCGTTCTGAATTTTGAAGGTCAGGTGGGAACCTAGTTCCGAGGACTCCCAGCAGGGTCCATAGGATCATATGATGAGTTAGAAAATGATTTTATTAGACAATGGGGAGAAAGGAAAGATCATCTCTATTATCTAATCGAGTTTGGGGCTCTCAGAAAGAAAAATTCTGAATCATTTCTTGAGTTTACCCAAAGATTCAATAAGTTATATAATAAAATTCCAGCTGAGTTTAAACCTTCCCAACCTGCAGCAAAAGTAAATTTTGTTGGGGCTTTTGATCTGGATTTAGCTCTACTGTTGAGAGAAAAGAGATCGAATCAGTAGAGCGAAATGCAGGATGACGTTGTAGAAATCGAATCAAACATGATGGCATCGGGAAAATTAAAAACAAAATTTGAAACGGGAAATAAAGAAACTAGACGGTACAGAGAACAAGCGGGACCCTCTGGATCTGGGAGGTCTTCGGAAGATAAGATGGATGATATGGCGAGAATAATTAAAGAATTGCCGAATAAAATCTCGAGAATGGAATTAGACCAATCAAAGAATGATCGGTTCTCTAGAAAGGATTTTAGAAGGAATCCTAACCCTCAAATACAACAAAGACAAATTAAGAATGAAGGTCAAAAAACTCAAGCCCCCTTCAAAACTAAAAATTTTATAGGAGGAGAAGACATGCAAAATTTTGAGGAGTTAGAAGAAGATATAAATAATCTTGGCAACGATTTTCAAGAACCTTATCTAATGAGACAAGATTATGAAAAATCATTAAATATGGAATACAGGTCTGAAAATGACGAGAATAGAAATATTACAGAGGATTCAGCTTATCAAGGAATCGTTGATAATATAATGGTCGAACTCCAACAGAAATACAATCTAAGGCCTAGAAACAGGAATATCACAACTGCCCCATCGAAGAAAATTCTGTCAAGAGGGGAAACAGACGAGGCAGCTTCAAAAGCTACTAAAAAACAGACTGTTGATATACAGTCTACCAAGACAAAGCCAACAAAAACACCAGTTATTAACACAAGGAAAGCAGAGGTTCCTGAGGCTGAAACAAAAACATCACAAATAAATAAGAATGAAAAGAAGGGAATAGAAGCCCAAACCACAGAAGTTTATAAAACAATGGGAAATTTCAGTCTAGAAAATGAAATCAATAAAATCAAAATCCCTATACCTTTGGTCGAATTGGCAAAAAATCCAGTGTACAGAAAGCAAATCGCTAAAATAATTAATTTTTTAGACAATGAAATTCAGACTGATGTTATAAACTTAGAAGACGATAAGCCTAATATAATTTTTGGTCCACATTTCGAAGGTGCCAGAGATATCGTTGCCCCTTTCTATATCACACTAACTGTGCACGATCACCTACTCCACAATTGCATGTTGGATTCTGGAGCCTCTCACAATGTAATGCCTAAAGCCATTATGGATAGACTTGGTCTCAAAATCACTCGACCATATGGAGACTTGTATTCTTTCGATTCGAGAAAGGTTAAATGTGTAGGTATGATAAAAGATTTAGTAGTCAATATTGCACATATTCTTGTTAAAAGTGTTCTGATGGATGTGGTTGTCATTGACATGCCCCCAAAGTATGGCATGATGTTATCTGGGTCTTGGGGCACCAAACTTGGAGGATCCCTCCAACTCGACATGACTTACGCCACCATCCCGATCTTCGGAGGATAGTTCACGCGCTTGTACAGAGAAACAAGGTTGGCATTTACGGTAAGTGATCCTCTGAAACCAAATAACTATCATGTTTACATTTCCGATCAGGATTTAGGGAATTCTATTTTATCTATTGATGATGATTTAGATGTATGTATAGAATAAAATTGTACAGAAAAAGAAAAAGAAGAAAAGATAAGTAAAGATGTATATAATTCTGGAGTTTGGAAAATGTATTTTGTCGGTGCTTCATCTTGTGAAGGAGCAGGAGACGGAGTACTATTTGTAGCACCTGACGATGAGTTTGTCATTCCTTTTTCTTACAGATTGCAGTGGAACATAGATTATACCAACAATGTTTGTGAATATGAGGCCCTAGTATTAGGATTAGAAGCTGCTAGAAAATTAAAGATTAAGAACTTAGAATTCTATGGTGACGTTGAACTGATCATAAAGCAAATTAATCGCCAATACCAGGCTAAACACCCAAGGTTGATATCTTATAGGAACTATGTCTGGGACCTAATCGAAATTTTTTTCTCATCGGTTAATGTTCATTATATCCCTAGAACTGAGAATCAACGGGCAGATTCATTGGCTAAAGTGGCCTCAAATTTTACGCCTCCAACGGTTTTCAAACTTAAATACCATATAGAGATGAGACATAGACCTTCCATACCGAATAATATACAACATTGGCAGGTTTTCGAGGATGATGAACAAATCAGGAATTTTTTAGAAATGGTGGATGACTTTGCCGAAATACATGTCAACCAAGAAAATTAAAATGACCCCACTTGGATCATGCAGGAAGGGGAAGATCTTCAAGAGTTTCAAGATAAGATTGCTAATCATTGTATGCTTATTTTGAAAAATAATTAGATTCACAAAGGCTTGATCCCCTTAGAGAGTTATTTAATCATGACGAAATTCCTTTGAAGTCCACCTTACAGCCCCAACCAGAAGAGGTTGAAGATTGCAATATAGGCACCAAAGAAAATCCTAGGTTGGTAAAATTATCTAAGTACCTTCCTCCTGAAATAAAAAGTAAGTATGATTAGTTGCTTAGATAGTATAAAGATGTTTTTGCTTGGTCCTATGATGAATTAAGAACTTATGACACCACTATAATGGAACACAAAATTCCTCTTAGACAAGGTGTCAAACCATTCAGGAAAAAACTCAGACAGATTAACCCTATCTTGTTGTCTGTGATAGAGAAATAAGTAAAGAAGATTCTGCACACCAAGATCATTGTCCCACTCAAATACTCTGAGTGGGTAGCTAATTTAGTTCCAGTAAGAAATAAAAACGGTGAAATCAGACTGTGTGTAGACTTCAGGAATCTAAATAGATCATCACTCAAAGACAATTATCCATTGCCTAAAATGGATCATGTTTTAAAGAAAGTAGTAGGAGATAACATAATGTATATGATTGATGGTTTTTCAGGCTACAATCAAATTGCAGTTCATCAAGACGATAAAGAGAAAAATGCGTTCACTACTCCTTGGGGTACCTTTATGTATGACAAAATGTCTTTCGGTTTAATGAATGCAGGAGAAAATTTTCAACAAGCTATGGACATCGCCTTCATCGGCGAAAGAGATAATTTTGTTGTCATTTATCTTGATGATCTAATTGTTTTTTCTAGATCTGATGCAGAACATCTAGTACACCTCAAGCAAACTTTCGAAAAATGTCGCAAATTTGGTTTGTCTCTAAATCCCAAGAAATCTCATTTTGCAATGCAAGAAGGTAAACTCTTGGGCCATATAGTGTCTAGGGATGGAATTAAAATTGACCCGAAAAGGATTGAAGCAATAGATACTATTAATATTCCCAGGAATAGGAAAGAAATTCAGTCATTTTTAGGGAAAATAAATTTTTTGAGAAGATTCATTCTGAATTTCGCTGAAATCGTAAAATTGATTACAAATATGCTTAAGAAGGACAGTGAGGTAAAGTGGGAAAATGAGGCTAAGGCATCATTCGAATGCATTAAGAAGGTCATAGGTGAAGCACTAGTATTGGCAAGTCATGATTATTTAAAAGATTTTTTTCTTTTTTCTTTTGCTTCTGAGCATACTATTGCAGACGTATTGTTACAGAAGAATGATGAGGGTTTTGAGCAGCTACTTTCCTTCTTTAGTAAAAGTCTCAGAGATGCTGAGCTAAAATATGATATACTGGAAAAGAAATCTTATGCAATGGTGAAAGCCCTCAAATCTTTCAGAACCTATGTACTACATTCAAAGATCATTGCTTATGTACCTACCAGTTCTGTTAAGGATATACTGGTTCAGCCTGACAGCGATGGAAGGAGAGGCAGATGGTTAGCCAAAATTCAAAAGTTCGACTTGGAAGTTAAACCAACTAAACTTATTAAATGTCAGGGCTTGGCTAAATTGTTGTCTAAATCAAATCTGAAAGCACTCGGAATAAATCATCTGCAAGAGAACGAAGGATTTTTAGAGATGGACGAACTCGATGTCAATGTGCCCACAACTGAAATTCTAGAAAAATTCTCTTCTTCAGTTTGGTACCGTGACATTGTTTCTTATTTACTAACCCTTCAGTGCCCTAGCGACCTAACCCCATCTAAATCTAGGACATTGAAGTTACACGCTCTAAAATATTGTATTATAGATGGTCAATTGTATTGGAAAGATCCCCTAGGATTCTTATTGAGTTCTTTAGTAGAATCCGAAACAGAAAAAGTTATAAATGAATTCCATGAGGGAGTGTGTGGAGGACACCACGCTTGGAGAGAAACGGCTTATAAAATCTTAACGGTCGGGTATTACTGGCTGGAATTATTCACTGATGTAAACACTAAAGTCAGAACTTGTAATCCTTTTCAGTTGTTTACAGGCAAACGAAACATTCTGGCACTACCTTTAGTTCCAGTCAAAACTGAAACTCTATTTCAGCAATGGGGCCTTGATTTTATTAGAGAAATCCATCCACACTTGAGTGCTCAACATAAATGGATTTTGACCGCTACAGACTATTTTACTAAATGGGTGGAAGTTATTCCTACATGAAACGCAACAGACGCAATAGTGATCAGTTTTTTGGAGGAGAATATTTTATCAAGATTTGGTTGTCCTCGAAAAATAGTTACTGACAATGCTCATGCCTTCAAATCCATGGCCATGATAAGTTTTTTCCAAAAGTATAACATTGTGCTAGGACACTCCACGGCCTACTATCCATAGGGTAATGGATTAGTTAAGTCATCTAACAAAAGCCTGATCACTATAATTAAGAAAGTACTCACCAAAAATAAGAAAGCATGGCATGTACATTTAAAATATGCCTTATGGGCTAACAGGATAGGCACAAAACAGTCAATCAGAATGTCTCCATTTCAGATGGTATATGGTACCTACGTCATTTTACCCATAAATCTAGCGCTGCCAGTAATAAATCTCTGGCGAGACTCAAAAGAAGAGCCAAATGACATTACCAGGAGGATAGATCAATTGATTGAAATTCAACAAAATAGGGTTGAAGTAAATGAAAAACTACAGAAATATCAAGATAATATGAAAGCCTTATTTGACCAAAAAGCTAAAGACAGGAAATTTATCCCTGGTGATTTGGTTCTAAAATGGGAAGCCAGAAAGGAGGACGCTGGGAAACGTGGTAAGTTTGATCAGATCTGGTGCGGACCATACAAAATTACAGCTTCTGAGGGAAAGAATGCATTTTTGTTAGAAAATCTCGACGGAAAAATTCTTAACGCCCCTATCAATGGGCGGTACCTCAAGCATTTCATGCAGTAATATGTCTCTAAACTCTCATTGTATATACCGGTGTGTTCTCATGTTTTGTTTATAGTTACCTTTCTTTCGGTAAGTTTGTATTTTTACTGTAAATACAAAAGGTCGGCCATTTAAAAAATAAAAATAAAATATATCAAAAAATGCAATAAAAAGATTTCTAATCTACTAAAGTTCCTGACAGATGTCATGTTTATCTTATTGCAGGATATTTGTTGATAAGCCGAAAGACTTGAGATATCAAAAAGGTGACATGCATATATACTCACATTAAATGTCTCTCAAAACAGGTAATAAACTAACAACCTGCTTGGCTGGAAGTATAAGCAACTACTGAGGTATGAATTTGTC
Organism: Picea glauca; assembly: GCA_000966675.3. NCBI lineage: Eukaryota > Viridiplantae > Streptophyta > Pinopsida > Pinales > Pinaceae > Picea > Picea glauca. Next base: position 51,186 of record JZKD02S1675417.1, read on the forward strand.
TTAAAAACTCAAGTTAAAATTTTCCAGGAGATGTTAATGAGTAAGACAGTAATCTTATGTTTACTAATGACATCACCAAAACCTTTAATCAGAGGAGTGAAAAGAAATTTTTAATTATCAAATTTTTATCTTAAAATATATATATATGAAACATAAGCAATAAAAAGAATTTAAGGGAAAGTTTCAAGAGTTGAGTAAGAATCTCGTTTAAGACTGATTGTACCTACAACAGAACATCTGAAACCTCTTTCTTTTCCCCTGTTCATATCCGAGCTATCTCTTCACAAGACTCTTGATATCATCTCATGAGCTTCATAGAGGAGAAAGATTTCACCTTAGCTTTGGAAACTCATAAACTAATCTTCAAAACGAGAATAGGTAAAGGTTTTATAATTCCTCTAACTTTAACTAAACCGGAAGTATGTCTAGGTTAATCATAATTCTCTTAGTCGTTCTAACATGATTAAACTGATTAGTTTTGTTCAAGGAAGTCCCTGAAAAATATGATAAGAACTCCCCTTGAGAATTTCCCTAAAGGCAAAGATGTTTGACAGTCAGAAGAGGATTAGTCCAAAGCAATTAAAGTGAGTTGAGAGACCTTTGTTGTTCAATTTTAAATAGATATTTTCCCGGGTATATTGCATACTGATTGATTTACCCCACTTCATGTTTTGAAACAAGACAGATGGTGAAAGGAAATTCATAAATGATTGCCCCCATCTAGTCCAAGAGAGATGATGAAAGTAAATTCTTTAAATGATTGCCCTCATCTCAGCATTTAAATGTTAAATTACTAATTGAAGTGGTGAAAGGAAATTCAATGTGGGAAATCTGATAACTTCACCGAGGTATTGAACAGGCTCGCTGGCAGTGAAGCAATGTCTACATATCTGATAGGTTGTTATACATGAATTACAAGATGTTCTGGTAACTATTTCTCTTTTCGGCTAGATCTACATTCTAAGCTAATGGGACTCCCTAACTTAAAATATTGGAAATACTTCACCTTGATGCAAAAATAATCAAATAAAGCCTAGTAGAACGATTAAGGTTGTTTTGATTATCTTATACAAATCTGAGGTCAATTTTAGGAAAGGAAAAATATTATAAGCCTAACTCAAGATCACTGAATGATTTGGTTTTGAGAGTTTTCAAAGTTAAGGATGAAATCCTAAAATCATGTTTTGTGCTTTCTTCAGAATGTGTTTCACAAAGCTGCAATAATGACTCAATTTACCCAATAAAGGCACTCGTTCTACATGTTCTTCTCGTCCCGCGAGGAGACGAGATACCTAGATGGAGCCTATGTTGAAACATATATATTTTTCTAAACCTTAGACTAAAAATAAATTTCGTTTTTTGTTTAAATAAAAAGAGCACAAAAATGCACTTGCATAATCATCGTCGAAACAAAGTCTTTTGATCAATCCAAAGGTTTAAATGTCTTAGCAGATTATGGAGCCACCTTTTTAATTAATGAATCAATCTATTTAAAGGTTTGCTTTTGAAATTTTGAGAGTCGGGGTTTCGTGAAATGCAAAGGTTTGATATTGAGCATCCTCGAAGTACCGATACCCGAACTCACGAAGGTTTTAAATGTTAAGCCTGATTCATTAACGATTAAGTAAGATTAACAAGGAATAAATCTCATTGCGACTTCACAATTCGGGATGCTCTCACATATAAAGGCTTTGAAGTCCCGATACCCGAAACCCCGACATTTTAAAACTAATCGTGATTAATTAAGAGTGTTAAACATGATTATAGTTAATTAAGACACGTTGCGACTTTGCGTTTTGTAAGTCTTAGTTTAAACTGCTTTAAAGATCCCCGAGACCTGAAACGCCGAAACTTGATTAAGTGGTAGGTACGATTAATTAAGGTATTAAATAAGGATTATACTCAAATTAATCTATTGCTCAAAATTAACTCGGATACATTCAAATTTTGCGCTTTTCCCGAGATATCGACCATAAATGACATTAATATCTGATTAAGGGAAATGATTCCAAATACAATCAGATTTTAACGCCCAAATATTTTTATTAAAGGAATTAAATGCGTTGTTAGTGAACGTATACGCATGGTTTGTGTGTTTAAGGCAAAAAGGATTTTTAGTTCTGAATCACTTTATTGTTTTCTTAGAGCTGGCTTAGCGAAATAACTAGTTTTCTGCAATCTCATTCTATGTAACAGGTAACAAAACTCTGAATTTGATATCATGGCTCCACGGAAAGCGCTTAAATCAGCTGGTGAAAGTTCTGGCCAGAACACAAACATTGTTTCTGATACTTCGCCCAGAAGTATAAATACAGTTAAAACCTGGATGCATGTGTTCAACACCATAAAATACGAAGTGGTAAATTGTCTTGATGACTCAAGCGACAGTGAAAAGGATAACTTGTCTACCAAATATAAGATTATCGCTCAAGCAGAACTGCATAAGATAGGTACCAGGCCAAAGTTGTTACATTACACCGACATGATTAAATGGGCGTTGGATCATGTAGATATCCCAACTCGATATTCAACTCTCAGAAAGTAGTTGTTGGGTCGTTTCGACCCGAACACATACAAGTCATGTATAAATTGCCTGCAACATCAAACTTCATTTATAACGCCATTTTTCTAGATAATTTCAGTAATAAGGAGTGTGATCAGTTTGGAAAAAGTATTTTCGACCCGATCAAAGACTGGTGTTCATGCCCTGAAAAATTCAGAGCCACATCTCACGACGTATATTCTATCTCATCGCTTGAACCACAATTCATGTGTATAGCCATGATGATTTGCAGAATTTATGGGAAAGAGAACACGACCCATTTCTACCTACCATGGGTTCACATTATTCACTCAGTTGTGGAAGGATTTTCTTTTGACTGGGCAAAATATTGTCAGATAACCTCGCTAGAGAAATATCAGAATACCAAACGAAGAAAGCCAAAGGGAAACCAGCTCCATTCTTTATGTCAACTTATGTTATGGATGTTATCTGCTTCATGACGCCTTTCCCACTAATGAGCTGGAGTTGGACTATAGACAGTGCAGAAACAATTCATGATTACCATTCGAAGCTCTGGGAAGACAAAGCAAAAGATTTATTTTATGAAATCTTTAACTGGGTAGTGGTGTCGATGCATATTGTTATATTTGGTCACCCACCGCCAATAATTTCAGACAAGGTTATGGCTAGCCGGGGTAAAGTGGAAGACTGGTATATAGAGGAACATTTCTCTTATATCAGATTTTTCAGTTGCTCGGTCCCTCCATATGCATTATTGCAATTTTTACCAGACAAACTGGTGTGCCGTGAAGTTGCATGACAAACTGTACTCGACGGGATTAGCAAAGAGCTAAAAGCCATGCAGAAAAAGGTATGGCCATCTTTTCCTTTGTCTATTGGTTCATTTTCCTTATTAGATTTTGGTCACTCCAGGCTGGAGGCTACAACTTTAGAAGAGATAAAGTTGGTTAGCATTGAGTTCAAGAAGCACGACCCACAAAGGATCATGGGAAACCATATGGTCGGGTGCAATCTTAAAAAATATGAGCATGAAGAGTCCCCTCATGACGAAATGTTCCGAGGGGTAAGATATTATAAAGAAGTTCCAAGCCGAGTGCGAGCTCTGCTACCTGGTGAAATGGCTAAATTTTACAATTTCCAAAAACGTTGGAAAAGCGGCCTACCCAAAGTATTACAAGGGAAAAGCCTAAAATATCTAGATACACAACAAGCAGAGACCCAAAATCCAGAACTCGAAATCTCTACCAAACAAGAAACCCTAGAAAATCAGGAGAAAGTTGAGGTCTCGACTCAGAAGGGAAGTATCCCAGAGACGGAGATACTAGAAAGCTAGGGCAAAGATAAAAAACAGACAATAATAAAGAACGGAGAGGATAAACCGTTGTCTTCGCCTGAGAAATGAACTACTGAAGTAGCTGGGGAAAAATTGTCCCTAGAAATCGGCAACCCCATTGAGGTTGTCACACCATTATAGTTCACCAGAGGAAACCCTAATACAGAGGCAATATTCATAAGCGATTTCATGCCTATCTCTGTCGAGGAGATACCTCCCACCGAGTTCTTTTTCAGTAAGAAAATAAAGGTCATGGTGAAGAAAGAAATGCACATGAGAGAGGGTGCAATGGTAAAAAAGCACAGAGTATTATTAGATGGGCAAAATTTGGAAGAAGAAGATTTTGCTACAAAGGTGGTGGGATCTTTAGGAGCTTTTGCAACTGCCAACTTATTTTATGTGGATAATATGAAACAAAGGCTAAGGCAAAGGAATCAGTTGATAAAACATCTGCGAGATCAAATAAGGAATGCAGAGAATAATATCAAAAACGAGGTCACCAAAGGACTCGAATAGGCTAGAGCCAAAGATAAACAAGAGATTCAACAACTTAAATCTGATCTTGAAGAAGTACAAAAGACTACTCAAGCAAGCCAAGGGCAGGTCATCCAACAAGAAGAATTAGTAAGGCAGTTGCAAGCAAAATTGAGTTCTACTGAAAGCTAGGTTGTAAATATAGCAGTGTGATCCAGAATCGGATCCAGGAGCCTAACAGGGCTAAAAAAAGGCTCAAAAATGAAAGTGCTCGGAATCCGATGAAACCAATGCCATTGCGTCTGTCTCATCTTTCTGATTCCAGCCATATATTTACTTCGTCAAACGGGCTTCGTATGCGAAATATATCGCATTTTGTTCGAAAACCCAAACAGGCAAAAAAAAAATGGGTGACTGTACAGTCCGTACAGTGCCACATGGCAGGCTGACTATACAGGCCGTACAGCTGATGTGGCAGCTCTTGGTGATGACATGTGGTAGGTGATGGGGCATACGACAGGTACAGTTGGACCAGTCAGAGGGTGACACGTGTCACCACTGTAAGGGTGACACATGGCACAGGCTGATGTGGTAGACACAGTGGCATGCTGACAGGGCAGTGACATGGCGGTACGGTTGTTGACTGGGTAGAAACCTCGGCAGATAGGTGGTTTAATCCTGTGTTGACAAGTGGCAGTGTCTGATTGGTTGTTGAGGTGCCACGTGGCCCAGTCATGGGCTACCACGTGGCACCCTGTGGTTGCTTTCGGGTTGTGCAAAATATGGGGTCTCCACCGGACTCGAACCCCCGACCTCCTATGCGCTACCGACTGGCAGGACCGGGCTAACCGCCTACTCCTCTGGTGTTTCTTGTTAACTATATGGCAAAATATTGTTTTAAGTTTAATCAAACGTTTGGTTGGAGGCGGAAAGGGTTGGAGCTTCACCCCAACCCACGGTTTCGTTAACTTCATATGACCATGGGAGTTGGCGGATAGAGATCAGCCCTTGGATCTCGGGCAGATCCCACAGGACCAGGAGCCATCCACCAAATTTGGGCACGGGGGTTAGGTTGTTAGCCCTCGGTTCTATCCACGCGCCGAAGACCAGGAGCCAGCCGGACAGGGGGGCTAGCGCGCCCGGAGGAATAGCGCCTGGCCACATGGAGGCGCCCATGTGACCCAGGGCACGGAGAAAAAGGGGTTGCGCCCCAAATTAAACTTATATGGTTTTTTTAACTATATAGTTTTGATTTTTATTATTTTATGCCTGTAATTAATGGATTTTATCCATTATTGGGAGATTTTGAGCCCTATTTGAGCCCAGATTTTGGGAGGAAGTTGGGGATGGATAACCAACTTCAGATCTATATAAACTAGGCCTATTTGAGGCCATGGAGGATAGTCAAAGTAGAGTTATTTTGAAGGGAATCCAAGCCAAAGCCATTTTTATGCAGGGAAGTCGTTGAGGAGCAGACGCTTGCGGGCCATTTCTGGGAGCTTCGGTCATCCGTTTTGCGTGTCGTTTATTTTACTGAGTTCTAGAGATCTGGAAGAACTTGACCAGATCAGTCTTGTAGCCAATTGGCACTACTGTGATGTATTTTTTGAGCTTTGAACAGAAATAAAGAAGCCTCCCCCACAGAGACAAAGGCCCGGAGACGTAGGCAACGTTGTGCCGAACTCCGTTATCAATTATCTTGTTATGGTTTGTTGTTTATTACTTCATTTCAGATCTACATATGTGTATATGGCTGTCATAATTCCTCTTATTTCCTCATTCTTTCATTAATCTTCTCAAATGGTTAATTAACACATGCAATTAAAAACTCAACCACAGTCATTAAAAGATCTTTACGGATCACAGTGTTTCAAGCCCAGACATTGGAGGTGCATCAGAAGCTCGAAACAGTAAAACAAAACCTATTTTATAAGGTAGGGATCATCCAAGATTATTTTTGAGAGATGATTCAATCATTAGATAATATCCTTTTTAGAGAAAAAGAGGCTAATGCAGCGTGATCTACTTTTCAAAAGGCAGTCATATCTTCGGCTAGAGAAGAGGTATCAGTAACTCCCAGATTGACTATCGTAGAACAAATCAGGGGTGATATCATACTAAAGGCATGGGAGGCTAATATAGCCGAGAGTAAGAAAATGGCCAAAGAAATAAAGGAATATTGTGAAGAGGTTTTTGATTTTCTAGATAAAAAATCACTAGGCATTGGAAAGGACAATCGTGTTGGGGTATTAGGGAAAATCAATGTTATAAAGCATCAACTGGACATCAAAGAAATCTTGAATGAATCCCATATTGAAATTTCACAGTTGAAGCAGGTTGACGTCGCTTAAATGGATAGATGGCTGGTAAATCCAAATCTACAGTTGCAATCAACAAATTTTGAAGGTAAAAGGATTGAAGACAGTTTGTCGAAATTACAGAGAAAGTTGTATCCTTTTTAGGAAAAGGATGTGACAAAGCCTTCCAGAATTTCAATACAATTTTTAAGCAGGTGCGTCAAGTGTCTCGAACCAGGTGAAGGTAGTAATTCAAAGAAATAATGAAGTAATACATGCATGCTCGTTCTGCCAATATGAGAAAGTGATAGAAGCGAAACAAGTGGAACAGTTCAAGTTTCTATTTTGTAACCATTAATATCTAGGAATAAGGAAAATTCCAACTGTCTAGGGTTGGTAACCTTTTGTATAAATATAATTTCAAAAGACTAAAAGAGAGTTTTTTCCTGGTCGATTGTAATAGAGAGATCTCTCCTTTTAGATAATTAAGACAAATGCATACCAGAGACTCCATATTTCGTCAATCTTGAGTTATGTGTTCTTTTGTTCTTGCGTATTCCAACATCTTTATTTATATGTCTTTGATGAATGCTTAATCACAACTTAGTACAACATCTACTGTGGTTATATGGTTCATTTAGTTATCTGATTGTTTACAGCTTTTCCTCTGTGTTGGCTATTAGCGAATACAAGACCTGTGAATTAGTTGGATTACCACTTTTCACGCTTCATTAAAGGTTTCACATCCATTTTTCTTCTTCTATATCAGAGTGATATTCTTCTGTGTTGATGTCTCACTTTGTTAACAGCTTTATGTTTTTCTTTCATCACATTCATTATTTTCCAATTTGAATCGAATACGGAAAACGGCCTCTGAATTGTTATACTATTAATTCGATTTCAGGAATTTTTCTCATATAATTGAAGACAAGAAAAAGAAAACATAAAAACAACAGATCATTTAATTTTCTTTCCTCCATGATTGTACCTGTGGAAAGACAGCCTAATATAGAACCCGGTCTCACAGATCATTCTAGCATCTCTTTAACCTTGTTTAATACCATCTTAGAAACTGTTAACACCCAGGTTGAACTTGAACGTTCATGGGCAGTGATTGAACAGGACATAAGCATCTAGGAAAGTTGGGAAGCTAGGCAAAGACAACTCAGAAATCAACCATAGCTTCTTTCCCTAAAGAATTGACTTTCTTTTCATATTTTAAACTCTCTTTATTTTCAGATTCCTTGACATTATACTTTGAAGCCTTAAGTATAAACTCAGGAACAACATAATCATTGACATTGAGCACTTTATTGAGCATTGATTGAGCATGTTTTGTAGCGGAGGATTTGAGCACTTGTAGAGAGCATTGATCACAAAAAATTTACAGCAGTTGAAGACATTCAAGAAAGAGACATCTCATGACACACACACACACACACAAGAGCTTAAAAGAAAATATGGTGACACTTGAACTAAGTGATCCCCCCGGTATAAGAGTTGCAGAACAGTCCATGGGTGGTGACCACAAAAGAAGAAGAATGGTAGGATTGGTTGATACCGTAGGGCCTCATCTAATCCATAAAAATAACCCCCTAGAGTAGTAGATTGTTGGAGCATGTGAGTAGTCTAAGTTTGGAAATGACCAACCAAACTTAGCAATAGAGGTAGCCCCAACAGTTCTTGAGAGGAGTTGGTAGATGAAATTAGAGGTGCCCTCCAATTGGTAGACACAATAGAAATCATGGAGATCAAGGAGTGGGGACATGTGATATGGAGTCATTCATATCCATTTGAAACCAGTCACAATAAACCTTGTATATGTGCATCCTCCTATACAACTGGCAGTTGTTGTGGTTGATTTACCTATGCAGACCGGTATGCATGGTTGATGCACAGTAAGGATACTTATGTAGGAGTAGAGACCTAGAATATTGTTGCACAGTAAGGATACTTATGTAGGAGTAGAGACCTAGAATATTGTTGCACACTTTTTCGGGAGAGAAAGGATTTGAGTGTGGGGGAGATGTTGGGAGGCCTTTTGGGCCATGTAAATGGCATCATACATTATATTAGCCTAAGTACAATGTAAAGTCAAGTAAATTATACATGAGCATGCACCTGACAAATGATTATTTGGATAAAGTACAACTGCTCCAACCATATCCTTATGTATAAATACTCATAAAGAAGGAATAAGACTCGGATGGATATCCTTTCCTAAATGATCTCTTCTTTGTTGGGTTGTGTGTGTCCTTGATGTGCTTAATGTATCTCTTCTTGAATGCCTGTGTAATCTAGAAGATTACCATAGGGGGAAACTGGGGAACGCTTGTGGGCACTTCTATGACTATAAGAAGAGCCAAGGGGAGGAATGTCTAATTTCATTACGAGGCAACTAAAAGGATCAGGAAAAAACACCCACTAATTCTTAACCAAATTCCCACCACATAGGAAATAGACCCAAAGAAACAAAGGCCACGACCACTTACTAAAACTGAGACAAGAAATAAGTTGTCTGAATTTTGAAAACCCCATCGAGAAAGGAAAAGGATCTTTGATCCCCAGTGACCAAACCCTGAACCAAAGAGAAGGGAGGAGCACAACCCTTACTAGTGCGAAACTGAAATTCCCTTGAGGCCAAGAGATAGAGAAAACCAAGAGTGAGGAAATCACTGCCAAAGAAGCCCAAAGAGGGGGTAAGAAACCTTTTCCAAGGGAAAAATCTAGCAAAATTTACCACCAAGACAAAAAGAGAGCAAGGTTAACTTGTTTTATTTTGTCTCTACCATCCAGCAGTCCCTCAAAAAATACCACAAATAACCATAAGACGAAAAATTGAACCAAACTGCATCGAATTGGAAATAAAATGTAGAGATTACTTACTAGAGTTATCCTGCTAAAGCCGGGGAAACCTAAGCCAACCCAACCCAATGCTCCGTGGATTTGGAGCCCGAGGAGACAGAGTCTGCAACCAACTGAGTTTATCTTCCTACCTCGACCTTCCCTATAACCATCATGTTGTCAACATCCTCCATCATGAGAGAAATTGCGATCACTTATGCATCATAATTCTCAAATCAACCACCCAAGATCGCACTTTCTGCCATAAAATTGCTTGTACTGCCCTAATACCAACCCATAAATATGATGCAAGGGCCGGTGGAGTATGGCTCAAGTCTCATCCCACTGTATGGAGGAGGCATTTTGGTTGCCAACTAGCACTTGATTTGGGGGTCTTTCTTATATAGTTATTTGTACTAATGTTATAATGTTATTTTGATAAATGTACTTTATTAGAAATTAAAATTGTTTTCGTCCATTATTTTAAGAAAACTCTAAATCAAATTTTAACTTGTTTGTATAAATAATAATTAAATTACATTTTCATAGTTTGTAATTTTAGTGGTTTCTCTTTTGTTTATTTTTTTAAAAACATGAAACAAATATTATTTGGGGTGAATTTTAGTGATTTTTTTAGGTAAAAAAAATAAAGGTATATAAAATAGGGATAAAAAGTACATATGGAAAATTTACTATAATTTATAAGATTTACTATAATTTATAATTTAAAGAAACAAAACAAAACATTTTTTTAATGGTTTAGAAACATGGTATTTTTAAAACATGTACAACTTTGAAAAATCAATGTTTTTACATATAATCACCACAATGAATAAATCAATTAATAAAATCAACATTGACATGAAAATATAAAAAAATGATGCAATTTACAACTAAGATGTTGTAAAATAGCCCATGACAAAAAAAAATCCATTTTGTCCAATTTTATAAGAGAGTTTTTGGGGGATATTAGGGAATATAAAACAACAACTTTGTAAACCTTTTTATGTAACATGTGTTTCATCTTAAGAGGTCACATGTTCAAATCCAGAGGGGGGTAGGGTATGTATACCTTCATAGACTTTACCAGTCAAATCGTTGGGCGGAGGGGGGTCCCTTGTCCCACAAACAAGGGGGTCTCATACACCAATTTGGGGTGTTGGCTTGGTCGTGACCTTAAAAATAGATTATTATTATTATTATTAGAGTTTTGTAGCTTAACTTACCTAGGAAATTGTTTGGACCCTCTTGAGATGGTATATAGATGTTCAAGATACTATGTTGTTTGGATGCTAATTGTATTATAGAGACATTAATGAGACATTGATCGGATGCTAGAAGAGGATTATTTGACACATCAAGATGAAATTGAGATGTAAGGAGGAAACCCAAAAATGCAAATGAGACTCTATGACGATGAAATAAGGACATGACGCAAACAATAATATAAGGACACCAAAATTGATATAAGATAACGACAAAAAGATGCTCTAGTGAAATTTTAAAAAGACCATTGCGCATCTTTTTTTCGTAATTTCAACATAAAAGGATGCAAGATTAAGACACAAAATGGCCCTATTGTAGCACTGACATGAAAAATAAATACCTAACAATAATGATTTCAGTGAAGAAGAACTAGTACCAATACCTCTAAGTATGATTTGTTGGATGGGTTATTACAAGGAGTTGCTCGATCAAATGAAAAAAGTGAAAAAAATCAATCCCTTATGAAGATTGCATTGTGTTAGGTAAATCAGATCTTTAGAGGATTTGTTTGTGTAAAAGTTCATAGACAAGGGATGGATGAAAGTAATAAAAAGGGGTAGTGAGATTATTAAATATTATGACCCCTTAGTGAAGTAAGAAGAATAGCATTGTCTAACTGTTCTACGAAATGGTTTTTTTCGTTGGAATCTGACAATATAAATTTTCACGAAATCAATATTTTTCGTTGTTTAAAATCCATTTTTGAATGCAGAAATGGATTCAACATGCTGAAAATCCCTAGGGAACTCTGATTATGCATAAATAATCACTCAAATCTGTGTATCTAACAATTTCTCACCAGATTTCGAGCGAATGTCCCCAGAAAATATGGTCGTAAAAAGGTCATTTCGTAGAACATTTAGACGACATCAAAAATAATGGTTTATGTTTTATTTTCCCTTTTGTTTATGTTACGTGTCTATATAATATAAATCCAATTGTTTTAAGGGACAATATGTTAAATAGTCTTTTCGTTGCAAAGATGAAGACCAAATTGGTGTATGAGACCCCCTTGTTTGTTGGACAAGGGACCCCCTCCATGCAGGGATTTGGCTACTTAAGTCTATGGAGGTGTACATGCCCTATGGATTTGAACCTATGACCCTCAAGGAGGAAACACATGTTCTTGGCCATTAGGCTCACTCATGTTGTATATTGTTCTTAAACCATTAAGCCTACTCATATTGTGTGTGTATTCAAAGGAATACATGCATAAACCTAAAAGATGCTTCTCCTATATATATATATATATATATATATATATATTGAATTTCTATATTAGATGTGTTTCTTTATATTGGATAACTTTTTTGGTTTGTAAAGAAAGCAAACCTTCAATTTATGTGGAATGAATTACTATAAAAATAGCTTCAACGAGATCACAATATCAACACTAGTAGCATGGTTGTAAACATTACATTCACCACAACCTTCTTCATCATCGTATTTCTGCTTCATCATCATCATCATCATCATATTTTTTCCTCCTTTAACAAACACCATTCTTATCCTTCTTTCATATCCAACAAACACATAATTAATAAAAATTCTACTACCATTAGGCTGGCACTTAGCCGAGAGAGGGTTCAAATCTCATCACTTGCATCGAGTATGTATTCTTGCCATGGATTTTAGTATTCTGGTGAATTCGATTCATACAAAATTATATAAAGCATTACTTCTTGCATAAGGGACTAGTTGGCTAGGCTTTAATTGAGTTCAATTCATAAAGGTTCTCCTTGTTCTTATACGATTCTTCAGACAATTTTGTTTTCCAAGTAATGGCATGTTGGTTTCATTCATAACAATATCTTTGATGTATGCAATTCTTTATATTCAATAAAAAATGGAAGTAACCAAGAAAAATTATTGATGTTTATGACATATACTTGAAACTGTATTAAGCTTCCTAATTAGTTTTCTACAGAGTCTCCTAGAATATGCAATTCTTCTGGAACATGAAATTCTTGAAATAAAGAAAGAAAAAAAAAACTTGTTACTTGTTTAAATGTTGCTTGTGTTCATTCCTCGGATTGAAATATTAAAGTTCTTCCTTGCTGGACTTATTTCATCTTTATATGGTCTTAGTGTTATGAGTTTTTTTTGTCTGCTTGAGAGAAAATGATGACGTTTCAAACTTGTGGACTAACTTGAGCATAAAGTAACATTTTCTATCCTTGTTTTGGCTGCTTATACCTTTTACAATTTCCAAGAACTCCATCTTTTGTCGTATTATGTCGTGTGTTGTTGAACTTTTACAAATTTCTTGCAGAAATGCCACAACTACTCTCGAGATTTGGTGATCCATACATGAGATGTATGGATCACCAAGCTAATCTAGGAGGGAGACACTAGAGTACCATAATCAGTCACCTTCAAATCACTAGAATTTTCCACTTTTCCATCTGATTGAATATACATTACAGGCCACTAGGAAAATGGATCATTTGTAAGGAAATATTAATGTGGCAAAAATCAATGGATGATATTGGATATACAATAAACGTCGTTCTGGGATAAATTAATAGACCATGATATGTAAGAAAGAATCTTGACAAAGGCCATGCAATCTTGAACAAAACTAGTGACTAAGAAAAATGGGCTTTTAGAAACATATGAACTATGGCAAACTGTAGAACTTTAAATATGAAAATAAAAACTATTGTATACGTCTACATAGGAAAAGGAAAACACTTTGCATATCTCTAAATAAAAAAAGGGAAAAAACATTGCATACCATTAAATATGGCATGATCATAATTGGTAGGAAAATCAGCACAGTTATACTCATCTATCACACTAGCACGTTAATAACCGTCATTATTTCCTACCACTTGCTTTGTTCCAGTATTTGTGAGTAAATTGTGACACTAGTTGGAGATGTCCACTGGTTTTTTATCCTGTTAATTCGAGGACCCCAATTATGTTCACTTGAAACATATGAATTGTTATTACCATTAATTGCGGACCTATTCACTTGTATACTTTGCTTCAGCTTATCAATGCCTATGTATCCACACCCAGTAAAGTTGAAATCTGTAGAATTGGTAACTAGTGGTACAGGCACCATCATTTGATTATAATATGGAGATAACTTTCCGAGCGGAATGTAAACTTTTGTTTGAGGTGCACCTTGAGCACTAGCATCTTGTTGTTGGTTAAGTTGTATGACCCTAAATTTTAGAGAACAAATTTGTCATCCATAATCTATAGAAATAAATAAATAAATATTTAATATCAAACACCACCAAAAGCACAAAAGACAATCCAAAAGAGTTGACTTCATGCATTTCTTTAATCAAGTTTGCACCTAATTAATTGTCCTTGGATTCTTAGCAGTACAAGTTGTAGATATTTTTGTTGCACTCCATCCACATGCATGTTCAATTCTACTAGATGCTCATCCCTAGTAGGTGTTAATTGCATGGTGGAAACCCTGATACATAACCCCTAGCGGTTTCAGTTGATGGTCAGTCGGTTAAAACACCATTTGATTTCATGAAATCCAACTACGAATGGGACAAAGGTATCACAAAAAATACACTTAAATCCAGCCACCTGTGGATAAGTTTCCTTCTGCGTGGACCAAATCCCCAAACTTAGGGAAGGCAGTAGTGTACAAACTGTGCTAAATATTCAGCGATGGTTGTTTCTCTGCAAGACTACATAGCATCTTCAATATCCATCTAAGATTAGATGATTTCAAGTTGATAAATGGTCCCACTGCATAAACCATCGGTGGTACTTAATAAACAAAGAGTTCATTCTTAATGTGTACTTAATATGTACACGTGAATTGATCGAATCAATGAAACACATTTATCACTCAGCAGAGAGCGGCATGAGACATAAATAATGATATCTATATATGATATACCATTTACATTGAAGGGACACATTCTAGACTACTTAGAACTGCTTATACCTCAGTCCTTAATGTTATGCTTCCTTCTAGTAGTGGGCATAGCAAGGTTTTGCTCTAATTTATCTTTCTCTGTATGTTGGCGACGGAAGTCACTCCTGGATTGCTATCAGGAGCAGAGCACGACGCCCATCAGTTTTTTGTCACGATTGTTCATATATGGGTGATCAAATGGAAGGAAACTCTAAACAGTAGTGTCCAACTCTGAAAACAGGCCAGGCATGCATGAGCAAGTGAGGTCT
>JZKD02S1675417.1:72115-101372 GCA_000966675.3 Picea glauca
TGAGGCATTTATGTAGCACTTTATCATGTATGTTCAGGGAAGTGTAGAAGGGGGGGGATGAGTCATCTTTGTATTCTACCATGGGGCCTAAGATGACGGCTGGCTTCTCATCTTGAAGGTTTACTGAGTCAGCAGGGGGCTGGGGGGACTCGGATTGTAGCAGCTTGGAGAAGGATCTTTTAAAATCTTCGTTTTTTACTATCTCTGAGAGGGGTACAGGAATTCTAATCTTCTGAATCTCATGTTCAAAATTGAAGTAGGGGGTCGGCTTAGGAGCTTCTCTTACCTCAGTGACAGGCTCTTTGGTTGCTGGTGAAGCACTCTGAGTATTCTTTTCTTTAGTTATGGATGTTGCAGCTCTAGTAGGTTCTTCTGGTATGAGAGGCTGGTCTGGGCTGTCAAAGTCTCCTTCTTTCTTCCTCGATCTGAGATTATATTTGTTAGAAGTGTGATCGGTCTTCTACTCTTTCCCCAACTCATGAATTTGAGCGCTCATCGTTGATTCTTCATACGCTGACTGCGTCAAATGAGGAAAAGGGGGAGCTTCCTCAATAGAGTGAATTCCAGGGCCAAACTCGTCTATCTCTTCTCTCAGCCCATGATCAACTAGGTTATTTTGGAGGGGGGCTTCAACCCTTTGATCTTCTCTGTCCTTTCCCCTTTGTTCCCTCGGGAAGGCCTGAGGCATATTGTTAGCAGGTCGTCTAAAACCTCTATTATCATTGTTTAGGGGACTTCTGTACATGGGTTTCCCTTCTAATTCCAATCTTTCTATCTTGGCAGCAAGTGATTTTATCGTTCTAGTTGTCTCATCTGTCTGCTGGAGCAGTGGGGAGGAACCGGATGAGGAAGCTTCAGGCCTGTTCTTGGACGTACTTCTATCACCTGTGTTTCTGAGTCGGCTGACAGCCAATATGTTAGATTCTACCTCCACAACCGCATCCTGCATATGGGCCAGCGTAGCAGCTCTTCTCTCTCTCAGGAGTAGGCAGAAATCAGGATCAAAAGCGTTGGAATAAGTGATCATTGCAGAGGCTTCGGAGGGCTTTCTCTTAGTAGGGATTCTACTGTACATTTTATTAAACCTCTTGGAGAAGTCAAGAACAGACTCTCCTTCCGTTCTCTTCAACGACCCAAACTCTGTCATGTAATACATGAAATCCTTCTTATCTCCCCACTGCCTCAGGAAAGCATTATCCGGGGCGTCAATTCCAGCAATGGATTCAGGAGCTAATCCTCTAAACCATTTTCTCACCTCACCATCCAGGCTCTGGACAAAAACCCTCATCCAGACATATTCATTTCCAATGTTCAAGTTGTCTGCATAACTATAGAAAGCAGCCAGGTTCTCTTCCGCAGTTATGTCCCCTTCCCCGGTGAACTTGGGCATATATTTCAAGTAATCTCCAGCAAGGAAAGGATTCGTGGGCTGAGGTAAGATCAAGGGACCATACCTAGCAGCAACTATGGCATCCATTCTATTCAGAGGGGGATTAGCACCAGCCATAGGAATATTAGGTGGAGGAGAATTTGGAGGCGAAGGATTTCGCGAAGGGGCTACCGGGAATAAATCTCGGAGTGGGGTGGGAAACAGGAGGTGATGCAAGGAACAGGCTACCGAGCTCAAGTCAGCAGGTGCTCCTCCTTGTGTAGGAGTGGGGAAATCCTCTGTGGTTGTGGGTCTACGCCAACGTACAGCTTCAGAGGAGAGGGGAGTGACAAGGATTTCTCCCTCCAATCCCAGACCAGGAGGGGAAAACTCAGCAGGAACACTCCCAAAGTTCAGAAAACGGGAAACCTCCGAAAAAGGTCTATTAAGAAACTGAGGAGGAGAAAACGAAGTTCTGAAAAAAGGAGATGGCGGATTACTTGTTTCGGTGGTGGAAGCCTCTGCTTCAGTGGCCTTTCCTTTTCTGAGAACCACCTCTGGATCGTTTTCAGGTGTAGCTAAGGGCAGCTGTGGATGATACCGCGTGTGTCTGCCTCTGAACGCCACAATTAGTAGAGCAGGTTCTCCCCAACGGAGTCGTCACAATGGAGTCGCCAGGTGCACAACAACAATCTCAATAGTTCTGATATCTGATGCACCTTCAGAATCAGCTAATCGTTATCGTTCTATCCCAGGGAAAATATTCAACTTCGTCCCCGACAACGGCGCCAGAAATGTTGGCGACGGAAGTCACTCCTGGATTGCTATCAGGAGCAGAGCCCGACGCCCATCATTTTTGTGTCACGATTGTTCATAGATGGGTGATCAAATGGAAGGAAACCCTAAACAGTAGTGTCCAACTCTGAAAACAGGCTAGGCATGCATGAGCAAGTGAGGTCTTGCGTAAACTTCAGACAGTGAGCTGTAGTAAAGGGTGAACAGGCGGAAGACCTATGGAGAAGAGTGCGAAGGTCTGTTATAAACAGCAAGTTCCTAACAGACTGTAGAAGAAAGCATCCCAACACAAGGTCTTCTTGCATTTGAATACAGAGCACYAGAAAATACAATAATKCCACGATAAATCATTTATCATAACAGAAATGCAACAATTCGCATGACTCAGTCAATCACGAACTTCCTAGCATAAGATGAAAAACTTAGACGGGTAAAGAAGAACTGTCTGTCATAAAACAAGAAATCTCATATATAGATACATATGCTGGAAACTGAAATAGCTGCTAAACATTACAATAGGGAGCTCTGCTCAACCATCCATGCCTTCAAAATGGCAGAAATGCCTACATATACTTGGAACAAAACACTGGAAGCTAAATCGAGACATCGCATTGAAGGCATTACATCTTCACATTTACTGCGCATGTAGTCTCTGGACGTTCGTGAACTTCACTCAGATGCAATCGCGTTCCAAAGGACCTGTGAATGAAATGACAAGCTTACAGTCATTTCTAGGATTTCCATTTATGGAGGAAACGATGTTCAACCACCATTAACTACTGCAATCACTGCTTCACTGAGATCGGGAAAGACCTAGCCGACTCTGTATCAACAGGACATGGAGGCCTTCGTGATGACTGGGAGACTTGACACAAAATGATGGACGGATGGTGACCAGGCAGGGGTAGCTGGACATACTCGATGCAGATATGGGATGAGGAGAGGCCATGTGGACGGATGGGCAGAGGGAAAGTGATAGGGTAGAAATACGTGGCATGATTCACGAGCTTTGAAGTGTACAAGCCGGGTGGACAAGACACGGGGCAGCGAAGAGAATATGAGCTGGCATGACACGGGGATGGATGTGGCAGCAAGGAAGCGTGTGATGAGGATTCGGGCTTTCGGGGATTCGGGATTCGCGAGTTTGAAGTGCGCGAGTTCCTTGCCTCCGGGATCCCTGATATCTCGATGTGCGATGAGCTCCACCTCTTGGGAGCTAGCCCCTACCAGCTAGACCATAGTCCATATGACCTGCCCCTGTGTGACCGCTGTCAAACTTCCCATCGGGCTTCGGCGCTTTTGACGACACGATGTTTGTGTCCACGGGACTTGCGATTCCCCAAAACCCGATGGTTCATGGTTGTTGACTTGTCAACGGTCCGCTCCTGGTTGCAAAGCCTGCCACCTGTTTTCCACTATTGAAAGTTGTTCCTGCCTATTGGGAAATCGTGAGTCGCGATTCTGAAAGACATGATACTCTAGCTCCCGGGATCCCCGACTTTCCAGGATCTCTCGCCACGTACCTCTGCTGACGGACGACTCTGATTAGGTCGGGAAATTGCGTATCGCGATTCACTCATGTAAGGGTTTCTCGCCCTTGAAAACTCTGATTCTCCGATGAACTGAACCCCGACTTTCCTCCTCTGCACACTAGGGGCTAACCCCGACGCAACTTCCTGAGATATAACGACTGACGGGATTTCGTCGATCTCCCCTGTAAGATTATGACCGTCGATTTGCTTTGAGCATGCTTCTCGACTGCTGAAGATGAAACTTTGCCCGCTCGCTTGCTTGACTTGCTGCTACAAAAATGGGATTACCTCGTGATATGCTCAGGTACTTCCCGCGCCAACTGCAGACATGGGTACGCCTGATCCTGAGACAATAAATATTGCTAACACTGTACATATTGAAAAACCTCCAAATATCTCGGCAGTTGATCTAACACAATAGTCATGCTAAAGGGAAGACATTAAACATTCAACAATATATAGTAATGAATACTATTAAAAATCAAAATTTTGGGGATCGGACAGTCATTTAAAATAAAATAAAGAAACAAAGCACTTAAATTTTCATGGAAACAGAAGAGCACTGACCTCGGAAATAAAGCACTTAAATTTTCATGGAAATGGAAGAGTATCGACCTCTACATAGACCATGTGTTCTCGGACACCATGGTGAATCTTTAACTGAAATATTCCTTTTCCAGGGGGTTTCAAATCTCTAGCAATACATATACTGCAATAGTCCGCTTTGGGATCTGTTAAATCTAACTCTATTACCACTTTATCAAACTGAGAATGATTGAAATCTCTGAGCTACAACAGCTAGAAGCAGGAAAAGGGAACTTGCAAGAATTTTGTTCCCCTTTGCAGAGACGAGGGCTTCACTGCAAGCTAGTCTACACTATGGAGCTTGACCAATCTTACACGTTGATACCAACCAGTATTATCCCCGGTAAGCACTCAACCACATTTTCATTATGATGTGGCACAACTCAACGCCATAGATAGAGTTCCAAATGTCGATGGTGGACAATGATATTCCACCCACCTTAAATAAGAACAAGGGTGTCCCTACTATTATTATTTTTGGGTTGGGATTATCACGCATCCTTAACCATATTCATCAAATCAAACTATCAAACATAAGTAAATAATATATATTTTTAAATCATTTAAATTGGTTATCAAACAACGTGCCATATTTAATAAAAGAGCATCATGCTCTCTTTACAAAATCGTGCCCAGGATTTTATGTTGCAACCAAACATGTGTAACTTAATCTAAAAACCATGCCCATGATTTTATGTTCCAACCAGAGACCTGTTGATCCATGTGGATATTGGTGGCCACCCACCTATTCCAACTAGCTCCTCTTGTTTGTTTTTGTTCAACACATTCTTCTGTACTTCTTTGTAATTGTGGGTTCTACACTTATGGGGTTGTTTGAATCCCCACACATCCTCCAGGTGGATACGGGTGGCCTCTTGCCTAATCCAACTGGCTTATTTTGTATGTTTTCATGTCATCACATCTTGTTGTACTTCTAGGGTCGTTTTGGGGCCCTAAATGTTGTTTTTTTGGGTCGCCACAATCAAACTATAGATGGAGTCCAATTTTGACAGCGGAATGTGTAGCTTTCTGAAAGACCTTTCCAACACGCTATGAAGTGCCTAAAACGGAGGTCATATGCAAAAGTTACGACACTGGGAAGTTGAGGTACCAACTTACACCAACTTACCCATAGGGGCCCACATGACTTTTGGCGTTTCACCTTCTAGGGTTAGGTTTTTTGATGTCTAGGGTTTTGGAATTCATGAGAAATATCAAAAAGGCCTCTAGATCCTCATTGTAATCTATTATGCTCATATGGATGCATGTAGCAGCCACATCTCTTCTCAGAGATAGCTACCACCATTCGAGCAAGTGTTTCAGTTCTGTAGTTTTACAGTTTCAGCCTATTTCATTATTCAATAGAAAATATTGTTCGTTGGATATCTGTGTTATTCTTCATATCTATGTGTTTATTGTATTCAGACTGTTAATCAGTTCGTTCCACTCCTAAATCTGGATCAGTGGTATCAGAGTGGTCTTCTCTTCATTTGTTTTTCTTTGTGCATGTCCCCAACAAGATCTGGGTATAATAAGTTGGGACTCGAACCAATCTATCCATTACAAGATCGGTCGTGCCAAGCCTAAAAACAACCAATGGGGGATGAAAAAAATTATGATGGAGTAGGAGATCCTATTAAAATGTTGCTCGAGGAAGCCCTCGCGCGAAAAAGGAACGAAATGATGGACAACTTCGCGCAGATCCATCGACGACTTCCCACAGAGAATCATCTTCATCAAGCGGCCATGCAAACCACTTCAAGGTACAAGTAACTTTGATATTCCATTATTTGAAGGACTGATAGATGCAGATGTTGTAGATAAATGGTTGAATCTGCTCGAAGGGTATTTTTTGGTCCACAATTTTTTCGATAGGGAAAAGATCACTGTTTCACTCCTCAAGGTCATTCCCCATGTTAAAGACTGGTGGGATACTTACTCTGAGCAAAGGGTCGTGGAGGAATCTGCAATATTTGTGGTGGCCCTTACATGGGATTCCTTCTAAGACGCCATTAAAGAACAATACTACCATGTTGGAAGCTACGAGGACCAGTACACCAGATGGACCACCCTACGTCAAGAAAGGGACCATCATTACTGTATTTCACCAATATTTTCCATACCCTACGCGCAAAATTGGGTATCAAAGACTCTAAGCATCATCTGGTGCTCAAATACCGTGGTTGTTTGCATAGACATTCAAACAGAAATGGAGTTTCTGGGCATCGCCTCATTGGGCATGGATTATAGATACGCTGTCAAGATCGAGCAGAAAAGGCGAGAGTTTGGATCTTCAAACCCCTAACAGCCGAAGCAGGGCAAAGGCATCCCCAACCCACACAACAAGGGACCAAGTCAAGATGGTCGCCCTCAGGACAACCAGTCCAAGTCGCAACACAAGAAGGGCAATGAGAATATGAAGAAGGACATAGGAAAATGGTGTGAGTACCATAAAATCCCTTGGAACAACACTGAAGAATGTCGCTCCAACAAGTCCCTCATTGTCGAACTGAAGGCTTTCGAGTCAGAGGTCGATTCTGATTCTAAATCAAATACTGAAGGAGGGAAGTGAATTATCTATGATGAACCCAGTTCCATTTTCGCTACCACCAAAGTCCGGCCAAGCGAACCAAAAGAACTGGAGGAAGGGGAACGCCTTTATCACTCGCAGATGTGGGTAAAGGGGGTCCGCTTCATTTCATTGTCGATAGCGGTAGTCAGAAGAACCTGATTTCAGAAGAGGTTGTCAAGCAGCTGGACCTGCCAACAACATCGCACCCGCAGCCCTACACCATCAGCTGGCTTCGCCAAGGAAGTGATCTTCGTGTCAACCAACAGTGTCGTCTACCCTACAACATCAAGCCTTTCAAAGATGAGGTACTGTGTGATATTGATCCCATTGAAGTTGTAATGTTCTTTTAGGACAACCATATTTGTGGAAGCATCATGTTGTGTATGAGTCTAGACCCCGCAGTGTTATTATTACTTTGGGTAGACAATTGTACAGGATACTAGAGGTAGCGTTGCTTACTGTTATTTCTTTAATCTCTTCTAAGCAATGCAGTAAGGTCATCTCACAGATTGGGAAGTTCATCTTTTTTGTAATCCGTGCTCATTGTAAGCAGAAGGTCGTCGCCACATCCGTGGCCTCTACATAGAGCCTCTCTTTGTAGCAGAAGCAAGTGGACGGGATCGTGGAAGAATACATAGACATCTTCTCCTCACCTACAGGGGTATCGACACACTGCCAAGCCAAGCATCCAATTGATCTGACCCCCAACGCACCTCTACCTAATGGACTAGTCTATCATCGTTCGTTGATGGAAAATGACGAAATCAAGTGACAGATCCAAGAGCTGCTTCAAAAGGGGCACATCAGACCCAACTCCTCCCCTTGCAGAATCTCGATTGTACTAGTGCAGAAGAAGGACGGGACATGGCGACTCTGCATTGATTACAGAGCCTTAAACAAAAGCATAGTTAGGAACTGATACCCCATTCCTAGGATTGATGACCTTCTTAACCAACTCAAGGGGGAAAATTTCTTCATCAAGATTGACCTAAATTTTGGCTACCACTAGGTTCCCATCGAATCAACTGATGTGTGGAAGACAACCTTCAAATCTAAAGAAGGTCTCTTCGAATGGCTAGTCATGCCCTTTGGCTTAACAAATGCACCAGCCACTTTCATGAGATTGATGGATGATGTATTGAGACCCTTCACCAACTCCTTTGTGATGGTATTTGGATGACATCCTCATCTTCAACAGGACATGGGAGGAGCACATGCTGCATATTCAACAGGTTTTGAGCACTCTGCGACAACACAAGCTATATGCCAACTTGGAAAAATGATATTTTGGCATGAACAGGGTCCAATACTTGGGCTACATTATTGATGAGCATGGGGTACATGCTGATCCAGCTAAGATCCAAGTCATTTGTGACTGGCCAACCCTGACCACACTGACCGAGCTTCAGAGCTTCTTGTGACAGCAAACTTCTACCAACGGTTTGTGTTGGGATTATCCCATATTGCATGGGCCCTCAGCCAGGTGACCAGGGGCGGTGGTAGGGCCAAGTTCATGTGGGGGAAGGAGAAGTAATGGGAATTTGATTATCTGAAGCATCGCTTTGGCTCAGCTCCAGTACTCTCCTTTCTCGATCTACAACAATCGTTTGAGATTGAGACTAATGCATCTGACTATGTTGTGAGCGCAATTTTCACTCAGCACGAGAATCTGGTGGAATACCATAGTGAGACACTCTCTAACATTGTCCGGAAATACCCCACCTATGATAAGGAAATGTATTCCATTGTACAATCCTGTCGTCAATGGAAATATTACATTCTGGGAAAAGAGATGATCATACACATTGATCACAAGCCTCTGCATCTCATACAGACACAGGGGAAATTGTAGAACGATCCCCATCAGAAGTGGTTTACCTACCTACAACAGTTCCATATCAACATCAAGTATAAGACATGTATCTTTGATCATGTCATTGAATGCCTTAGTCGACCTCCTATGGCTACACTCACCACTGTGCTCCATTCCTGTGGACATGAAGCATCTGAGTGGCCCCAACTTTATCAGCAAGATCCGGACTTCACCACCACCTATCAGCTCTTGAGTACAAGTGCAACTGTCACTAATTTTCACATTCAGGACGGACTCTTATGCCACCTGGTCCATCTCTATGTTACTAAAAGCAAGCATGCAAAGATGATTTGGGAAGCCCACTACAGTCAGGTGGTAGGACATTTTGGCATGGAGAAAATTGTGGTCATTCTCTAGAAACATTATATTGGCCCAAACTTTGACAGGACATTAGCAACTATATCAGATCTTCCATTGCCTGTGCCATTGCCAAGCTAGCCATCAAGAATCAAGGCTTATACACCCCTCTTCCTATTCCCTAGAAGCCTTGGGAATCCATCTCAATGAATTACATGTATGGCTTTTCGTCCACCAAGCAACGAAATGACTGTGTATTTGTGGTCATTGATCAGTTTTCGAAGATGGCCATCCTCACAGCCTCCAAGAAGAATATCACAGCGATAGATACTACCAAGATCTTCTTCGAACGAGTTTGGGTCCACTTTGGGAGACCACATACCATCATCCCTGATAGGGACAGCAAGTTCCTCAGCACATTTTGGTCGAGTCTCTGGTCTCTGTTGGACACCAAGTTCACAAAATCCACTACTTTCCACCCCCAAATCGACAGCCAAACATAGGTATTCAATCGAATGATTGTGCACATCATGCGCATGTACAATTCTAAGAATCCACATATATGGGACGAGAGTATCCCCTATGTTCAACACAATGACAATATGGCTCTCCATAGCTCCACCGGCCATAGCCCATTTCAGGTGGGTCTGGGATTCCAACCCTTGGGACCCATTGATGTTGCACTTCCTCTTGCCACCGCACAAACAGACTCTTCCCATGATCAGTCTGTGATTGACAAAGCCACCAAATTCATTGAGCGGATTTAGCACATCCGCCAACAGGTCCAGGAGATTTTGCAGAAATCCAATGCTAAGTACAAGTAGTGCCATGATCAACACAAGGTACCACACCAGTTTCAGGTTGGCAACAAAGTTTGGTTACATTTGCAAAAGGAGTGTCGCACGGGGCCCCATCAGAAGCTTCACCCATGTCATTATGGGCCTTACACTATCACCAAGGTTGTGGGTAGCAATTCTTTTGAGCTCAACACTCCACCTTTCCTTGGCTTGCATCTAGTGTTCAATGTAAACCTCCTTCAGCCATATTTTCCACCATTATTGAACACCTCAGAGATCACAGAATAGCTGACACCAACAGAGCTCAACCCTGACTGCATGGAACAATCCTCCACTAATTAGATAGTGGACACACAGGTCAGGGGCACTCGCCAGCAAAGGATCCAGCTTTATCTATTTGTCAAGGTAGGGAAACTCCTACACCAAGGCAAGTGGCTCACCCGGGGCCAAATCCAGCAAAAGTTTCCTCACCTTATGGGGGAACTCAACGCAATGGATACCATTGCTTCCTAAGGGGGGAGGATTGATCCAGGTGGATATTGGTTCCACCCACCTATTCCAACTGGCTCCTCTTATCTGCTTTTGTTCAGCATGTTCTTCTGTACTTCTTTGTAATTATGGGTTCTACACTTCTGGGGTTGTATGAATCCCCACACATCCTCTCGGTGGATACTGGTGGCCTATTGCCTAATACAACTGGCTTATTTTGTATGTTTTCATTTCAGCACATCTTGTTGTACTTCCAGGGCCGTTTTGGGGCCCTAAATGTTGTTTTTTTGGCTTGACACAGTCAAATTACAATTGGAGTTAGAGTTTGATGGAGAAATGTGCAGTTATCTAAAAAACCTTTCCAACGGGCTATCACAGGCCTAAAACGGAGGTCGTATGAAAACGTTACGACCCTGGGAAATTGAGGTACCAACTTACACCAACTTACCCATAGGGGCCCACGTGACTTTTGGTGTTTCACCTTCTAGGGTAAGGTTTTTGGATGTCTAGGGTTTTGGCATTCATGAGAAATAACAAAAAGGACTTTGGAGCTTCATTTTAATCCATTATGCTCAGACGGATGCGCGTAGCAGACACATCTCTTCTTAAAGATAGCTACCACCATTCGAGCAAGTGTTTCAGTTCTACAGTTTTACAGTTTCAACCTATTTCATTATTCAATAGAAAATATTTTTCATTGAATATATGTGTTATTCTTCATATCTCTATGTTTATTGTATTCATATGTTGCTTAATGTCACTTGTCTGACAACCTACCTATGGTTTTATGTTGAAACGTTCAAACGTATTCAAACTTCAAATGAGACATGTCATATATCATTGCCTCTAGTGTTGGCTCTATTCTTTTAGCTCTTGATTTCGATCTGCATCCAAGTTTGGGATTAGCGTGCACCTGCTGGAATTTGCACTTTGGTATTTTTCTTATTGCTATGTATGTCTGTGTCTATGATATGCCATAAGCTCATCGCAATGAATTATTTGCCTACGTAGTGCTTCTACATACAATAGTAGTCTATAAAATAAATATATATTCTTTGGTTGTTTATCAATATTAGAATGACTCCATAACTGTGACCTCCCTCTTGATGAGTCGTTTCTCTTGTTGGTGCTCATGTTTTCGGGAAAAACAGATATGAGGCCTCGCCTTCTCATTCAATAATTCATATATTTAGCTTGATGGGTCGCTTTCTTTGTTTATCTTGGGAATTGGATTAGATTGGAGGCAGAACAGTTCTGTAGGGCTCAACCAATCTCGTGAACTTGTCTCATTGTTATTCAAAATCATTCATTGCCTCCCTATCATTCTTTGTTTTCTCCATAGATATTGTGCCTATGTTGGCGTTGAGTTGCTCTCTCCCGGTTCTTTGTTTTATCAACAGAGAACGAAAAGGTGGAGAATCTATGCAAAGAAGGCACACAATGCACTTTGGACAGGATCTCTTTGTCTCTTTCTATAGTGCTTGATTGGTAATTGGGATCTGAAACACAAATGTTGGAGGGAGGTACGGCTCAGCATTATGTAGTTTACAGGGATTGAAGGCCCTATGTTCATAGTCGTTGAAATGGGTGTGTTGTGAAATCACTTTAATGTCTAGATGACTTCAGATCACTTCTAATGTCCTAGAAAATTCTTAGCATGCATGTTTGATATCTGACACTTCATCGGACATACGAGGAACCCAAGCGGCTCTGGTGAATTGGGGCAGTCTGTGTTGTAGATTCGAGATCCCTTTGTAGTTCTTCGGTGCTAATGATTTTGTGTTTTTGGCTTGTGGAGAATGGTGGCTTTGTGGGGGTAATTCTTTGTTGCCTCTATTTCAGGTAGGATTTGTGCATATCTGTCTATGGGTAAAGTCAGCGACCAAGCTCAGTGCTAGTAATACCAAAAAATGTAGATTATTGACCTAAAGGTCACAATCCAACTGGTAGATTAAGCTAGTGGAAGCATAGGTCTAACTAAAAGGGTATCTAATACATCTTCTTTCTAGTATTATTAAGTCGATGATGAACTTTATCCAATTAATCTGGTAGTAGTTACAGGCCCAAATCCAACTATTAAACAAGTAAACTATGAGTTGGAAGCTATACCAAATAAATCTCAATGCAGATAGTTGTTTTCCAAATATTTGTAGAACTGGATGACAACT
The DNA here is from genome assembly GCA_000966675.3 of Picea glauca. NCBI lineage: Eukaryota > Viridiplantae > Streptophyta > Pinopsida > Pinales > Pinaceae > Picea > Picea glauca. The sequence continues at coordinate 84,593 of JZKD02S1675417.1, forward strand.
TCTTTAATGATGTCAAGATTTCCAGTTTATGTATTCATTCTATCAAGAACGAAGGCCAGGTTATACACACTGAAATTGTAAGATAGGGTTAGATTTAATGTACCTTGCACACTATTGATTCTTCTGCATCTACACTGGGTTTTGTCATAATCGAAAGACAATGAAATGAGACTTTATCGATGCAGGTTGTCTCTTTCATGGTTGTGACCTTCAATTCATGGGCAGGTAGTGGTGAGATTCAGTGGCAAGCAAGAGGCAGCTGCAAGCAAGAGGTAGCAGTGAGGCAGTGGCACGCAGGCAACAAGTAGTGGCTCAACATTTTCGAAGGACCATTTTGTCAGTAGTAAATTTAAAGCACTGACATAAGTAGTGGCTCAACATTTTCGAAGGAGTGTTTTGTCAATAGTTTTAAAGCACTGACATTGACATAGACGTGAAATAAATTTACAATCCAAACAAACTTAGGTTATATAATATATAACAATGTAAACTTACATTATGTGGGAGAAACCGCAAAGAAACAATGACTAGGAACTTTAGGTCATAAATTTTAAGAATGAAAAATAAGATTATCTTGGCAATAAGACTCCAAACATGTGAGCCGATAGCATTTTGTATAAAAGTAATTTAAATATTGTAAAAATTCAAAATTTTGTTTTGCTATGTACAACAATGGAGAATGGAAAATTATTTTTAAGTCAAAGGTTAACTAATACATGGTCAACGGTGAATCGATTACAAGAGTCCTAGCCTTCGGCGGGGACTAATAATAGAGGCATTTATGTTATTTTCTTTGGTTTTATTATCTAAAAAATAAGAAAGAACAAACAAGTATTTTTCCATTCAAATGATTTGATTTCATAATCTCAAGATGACTTCAAAGCTTGAGTGGTGTATCACTCACATCTATCCAAACTAAATCATACATTTTTTGTGCATTTTCTTAAACTTATCTGCCCAATCATCTATTTGTGAGAGAAGAATATGCTATAGACAAATTGCTAAAACTTTTGTTTGTGGAAGATAAATCTACTACACACTTCCATATTCTATACATTCATATTTATATGGCACACCCATTCAACATTAGTGTGCAAAGATCATATTATTGGCATGGTAGTTCTTAAGTCCATAAATCATCTTGTATATTTTAACCTTGTACAATTATTTACTACAAACAGATTCTTAATAAAAAAGAAAAGAAACAATGGCACACACACACACATTACACAGAGATTTTTAACCTGGAAACCCAAACTGGGAAAACCAACAACTTGTTTAGAGTCGCACCTCTAATCTTCTATTCATCATTCTCTTCATTGTTTACAATAAAATATACATATAGGATTCTACGGCATCCAAACCCCTAATCAATTGATCTAGATTAATCACAACCCTAATTCCTTGACCGAAATTAGAAAACCATTGGCAAAAACGATGTGCCAAAAAACCGCCAAAAACGGACCAAAAAAAAATTCTCGAGGGATCTCGCCCCCGAAACGCTCCAAACCCCCTTTGCTCCCATAAAAGTGCACATTACATGCGATCAATTTTTCAACGAATATAACGCATACCCTACATTCACTCACTTGTTGTTTTCTTTGCATACAGGGGGTTACAGGATTACATATTCAACAATCTAGAGAAACATTGCCCATAGATTCTCTACACCAAGAGAATTTCTCAGTTCTCATTAATTTTGTTAATGAATCGACAACATTCTCCAATTTTTCCACCTTCATCAACAACACCTTATTGTCTTCAACCATGTCTCTCACAAAGTGATACTAAACATCAATATGCTTTGTCTTTGAATATTAAGTCGGGTTCTTCGCCAGGAAGAATGCACTTTGATTGACACAATCTATCCTTATAGGTTATTGTACCAACCCAATACCTGAACATAATATCTGTAATCATATTTCTTCCTTGCTTGCATGAGTGGTTTCCATGTATTCAACTTATGTAGTTGAGAGTGTCGCCACAGGTTGTCTTTTCCCACTATAGACCATTGCATACATTAAACTACCAATCGCACTCGCATATGGAACATGAGACATGTCCTCTTCCTCTTCATGTGTCTTGGGACACTGATCCACAGATAAATTTACACCTACAGGAATAGGACCCTTGACCTCTACAATATCGTCTCGACATATTTCCTCTTATTTAACCATAGTTTCATGTTTTCCCAATATCTTTTAATTTCCATGCCCAAAATGAAATGTGTAGCACCAAGATCCTTCATGTCGAACTTAGAGGACAACTGATTTTTCACATCCTAGTTAATCTCCTTGTTCTTTCCTACCAACAACATATCATCCACATACAAGACCAAATAAATATGAAGGTCACCAATTAATTTGAAATACACATAGTGATCTACTTTTGTTAAGTACTTGAATAATCTGAAGATAAATCTCAAAGTAAACCCACAATATAAACAAGAATAAACCAAACCATTCACCAATAATGAACACAAGAAATAGAGAAAACCCTTGAGGTAAGGTAACACCATATATTAATCCTTAAGGAAGGATAACACTCCTCAAGCAATGCTTGATACATTCACAATATTCTTCACTATGCTTCAATACATTGCTTACACTTATTTATATAGATCTCTCTATCTCCTAGGAACCTTCTAGAGAGCCTTCTCACATTTATTAATCTAACTACCATAATGGATCTTATTTAATAATATAGTGGACCTAGTCCACCTTACATTGAATATACATAACCACATTCCCATTTGGTACCTCCCTAGGTACCCCATATTACCTCCCTAGGTATACTACATTCCATCCCCCTTCACACATTTCGTCCTCGAAACACGAGAAGAAACCATACAATATGACCGGCTAAGCAATGTAGCCAACTTGTACCAAGTACAACCATCCATCCATCCTAATGGAAGATGAACATGATGTCCAACTGTTTCCTTTCCACCTTGATCTTTATATAATCATCTAGAGCAGGAGGAAGAGTTCATTTGCTAGTCTTTGCAAGATTTCAATTGCGTTGAGGAGCTTGGATACCAAGCGTCGGGATTGGATCAGCGAGGACGAACATCGCAACAAGGTGCATTACATTCTTCTTCTCTCTCTTGCTTGATTGATTCAGTTTGATCTATAGGGAAAGTAGTAACTACTTGTTCTCTTATGTCTTTGGACCAAAGATAGGAGTCTTGGTCCAAAGGGGAGCTTAGCCTGTCCATAGGGAAATATTTCTCACAACAAGTGTGTGTTGTGAATAATTACACACATATAAGAATTGTGTGACATGTTATCATAGAATCTATCACTTGTGCAAAGCCTTCACAATATGCTAAACTTGTGTAACAATTGGAATTAATTGCGACTATCACCTAGGCAAGTACTTCCCTAGTTTTAGTGATCGATGAGGATCCAATGTAAGGGAGGATTCCCTTGTGACCTCAAGGGATATTACAGCAAGCTAAGGCAAGTCTACGACCCCCTATCTAGGTCACTTAGTGAGATAGGATAGGTCTAGGAGGTAATACAAAGTTAGGATAAACCCTAGGGAGATAAACAATCTTAACCCCTAGACTAGGTCTTAAATGCTTCAACAAATTAAGATGAATGAATATAGGGAGGGGGATAAACAATCTTAATCCATCCTAGGGTTTCTAGCAAAGAGAACCTAGCATACAAGGTAACATGCAACAATTAACCATCTAATAGAGAATCCACCATAATATACCATGAACAAGCATTAAAACTTGAATAACACTTACTAGATAAAGTCATTATGCATGAGGAAACCCTAGCTCAAAATTCATCCACCAAAACAAGAGAAATCATCCACAAGATTATCCTTCCAAAAGTGTGCACAAGTAGTCCATAACGACTATGGACTTTCCGAGTGATTCTACTAACCACTCCCACCATAGAAACCTCAAATAAGTAGTCCACGGCGAGAAATAGAGAAGAGAAGACAAGTAGTGATGTTCTCACAAGTGGTGGGTGATGATTTACAAGATGGAGCACTGGCCTCTTTATATGAGGAAAACCTAGTGTTATATCTCTCAAAAATCCCTAAAAACATAATAAATCCATGATACAAGTGAGATGGTTCTAAGTCAACCCCTCAAGTAGCCTCAATCAACAGATAAACATGTTAATACACCAAAATATGTCCTCCAAGGTCACACGTGTGGGTAACGTCATGCTTTAAGAGCATGTAGGAAGCCTCCAAAGGCCATGTCTCATAATTTAATGGTGCAAGTAAGTTGGAAGTCATGTCTCCTCATCAAAGATCATGTCATGTCATCAAGGACCCAAATCATCATTAAATAGAGCCCCAATGGCAAACCAACCCCATCAAATTTCCTATCACATGACATCATCATCAATATGCTCAACATCTTGGAGGAAAGGTTAGCGTCCAAGGTGGAGAAGAGGTATGCCATCTCTTTGAGGGGTGTCCAATCAATTGCTAGTGCAATTTCATCCATCAAATTTTGGGCAAGCCCTGGGGTGCATTGTCCATATTGTGGGCTTCATGCCCATCTATCAACCAATATGACCATATTTGTAATAAAATGGCTCATCTCCAAGGTCCAAGAGGTGTGAGATGATGTATTTGAATGTGATAAGTCATCAAATTACCCAACTCTATGCATCATATGTGTTATGTCCTTTAATAAATGCACAACGCCCCAGGTGAGATCATAGGGTCTTCCTCCAAAGGACCATGTCAAGTGCATCCAAGACAATCAAAGTCATGGAATCAAGTAAGACCAATAATCATAAGGTGCAAGAAGCCTTGGAATCATACAAAGTAAGCCATCACCTAATACACAAGCCACAAGAACAATTCACATGAGATATCCCCTTCAAACTTCACATTAAGTCAAGACTTTATGCAATTTGGCAAGTTTAGGTATGGGATGACCATCAAAAGACACTTTTAGGCGTGTCAATACCTAGTTAGAGGGATATTTCCCAAGACACCTATCTAAGTGTAAGTATAGTGAATGAAAACGTGTTGGGTTGACTTCATGGTGATGGATTCATTAACATGCAAGGTATTGTGCTTGGTCCATTTCCATGAGTGACTTTGTAGAGGGAGCGCTTGCTACTTGAGATGCCCTTTCCTAAGCAATGTGTGTATTCCAAACCCCTTTCTTGCCTTTTGATATTCATTTTATGCATTGCAAGTCCCCTTTTTAGGATTCAAGGACTTTATTGTTTCTTTTTCTTGTTGGGATTAAGTCCTTTCATTTTGATATGCATTCAGTGCATTAGGACTAGGGGCGATTGCCTCATAGTGAGGGGCAGAGATCAAGATAGCATTTGGATTTTAAAGTTATCCCTTCATTATCCCACATTTATTTCTTTCTTTATTTTTTATAATATCTACATCAACCTCGACATTCTAGCCCTTCTTCTAATAGGAGGATGAACCACGGGCCTTTTTGGTGTACATGTAACAACCATACCGAAGTTTATTACACTGCGGAAGGCCCCAGGATGGAAAGTGTTAAGTATGGGGGGGGAATGCTACATTAACCTTATCAAATCCTCCCAATAGTACCCTTGTTCTCCAATGGTGACAACACAAGACTAGGATACTAAAGATGGCCACCAAGGTGAAATAAGGCAAAGAGCGTAACTTTTGAGTTGACGATTCATTATCCAACTTCAACCTGTGATCCTCACTCACATGTCAAACGCATTAAATATGACACTTTATATGAAACAAGGACTAATGTACCTCATAATTTGATGGACCCCCATCTCCCAATGAACCATGTTGATCGGGTGTGATGAGCTATGCTAAGGAACAAAGCATCTAGGGGGTTGTTGGCTATGGAGATTGTTGATCATCATCATCGAGATCATGTCTTCATTGTGGGTCATGAGACATGATCTCCTCTAGTTACCCCTAGGTGAGAGGGGTAACATCAAAAACATGGTTTATGAGGTATTACATGCACCAAAAGCTTTGCCAATATAGAAGAAGACTTTTGGGTTGTAAATCCAGAAGTTAATGGGTTAGTATTCTCCCTTTCTTTGATATTAACATCACCTACAATTTTGGTGTCATGCCTTTTGGACCCTCCTTGGCTTGTGGTTCTTATCTATGTGATATTTGTAATTGTAAGCTATCTTACTACAGTGACATATCCCTATGATGGGATTTTTTCCACATTAATATTCTCCTTCTTATTGTGTGTATGTTATAAATAATCCCACATGGATAAAAATTATGAGATGGGTCATTTATGAGAAATTACTTGCACCAAAAGCTTTTCCAACTCAAAAGAAAACTTTGGAGTGCAAGTTGCTAGGTTGATATGTTAATATCCTCCCTCTATTCGGTACTAACATTGTTGAAATTTTTGGTGTTATGCCTTGTGGACCCTCCCTAGCTTATGGTTGTTATTTATACGATTCCCGTAATATCTTACTGTAGTGGCATATTACTATGATGGGATTTGCTCCATATTGATACTCTATATTTATGCTAGGTGTTACACCTCACATTGTATGATGTTCCATATTTCGATTTTCATCACATTTGTGGAGATTTGTTGTTGGTTCCTTGGAGCCTTTGGACCAACTTGGGGAGATTCATCTTCATGGAGTCCCTTTGCTTTGTGGCCTTGGATCATTTGATGGAGATCTTTGGTTTGGAGGAGTCTCACTTATCCTTCACTAGATGGTTGTCCTTGCTACTTTGTGGTCTTCTCACATGTGCTTGCCTTGTTCATTACCCCTTGGTTGCACTTTTGATGGATTTGGAGCATACTATCTCATTATGGTGTGGTTTAGTATATATGTTTATCTTGGATATGGACAATGGTTCTATCCCCCCAAGGGGTTAGATGATGTTGAAGAGGTAGATGTTGTTGATGTTTCCTAGTGACTTGGTGTGTTGATGTATGATGTTGGTGTCACTAGGAGGGGATGTTGTACATGGTCCTCATGTGTTGGATGGGGATCACACTTGATGATTGGATGGGTTAGCACTTTGTTATGGCCCCTTATCTTATGATGACGCTATTGTGGAATAATTAATGTTGCCTTTATGGGATTTTTCTTGGTGATATAACTTAATTATGTAACATGTGTTATACATCACCTAGGGGGAAATGTGTTTAGTGATGTTAGTACCCTCATTGATGTGTTATTTCTTAAGTTTGAGTTAGAGAGGGTAGACATGATTTGTGGTGATATAAACTTTTTCCCAAGGTTGGATGATGACTTTTGATGCAATAATCCCTTGGTGGTGGTGCACCTTAGGGTGGACTTTATGCTTTGTTGTTATCATGGTGGGGTTTTTCTAGGGAGAACATATTTTATTTACATAGTACAACACTTTATTAGAGTGCACCCCTCATCGTCACACATGTTCATGGTGATTTAATTTGTTGCTAACTAATTGGAGAGGGGCCATGGTTATATTTGAGCATTAACCTTTGTGCAAACATGTTGACATTGATTTAACTATTCAATGGTTACATTAATATAATCTATCTAGATTAAGGTTGATAGCTTGGGCACCCTACTTCATTGGCTTCTTTTTCACACCTGAAGGGGTTATTTGAAGGTTGGTTATGGAGTTCTTTTGTTGGGAGGCGTGTGGCATACCTTGGAGTGCCACACGTGTGGCACATTACATGCATTTACTTGGTCATCTTACTATATTTGGGCATATCATTGGAGGGCGAACTTGTGGAGACACTTCTTTCTACTCTTGGAGGTGTATATTTATTTATTTCATGGAGTTTTGGCATGGTCAAAACCCTAATTTGCCCTTATATCTCTAGATTTGTTTTGTTGGAGGTTGCCCACTTACTATTTTGGGGTTTGACTACTTAATCTTGCACATTCATCCATTGGTTGCATGCATCTTGTGGATCACTTTCTATTTTTGGAGATTGGTTATGGATCATTCTCCTAGGAGGAATATTTTATTGTTATATCTCCCATGCACCTTGGAGGGTGCACTTTGTGAGCTATTCTAGGTGGACCCTTGAGCACATCATCCAAGATTGAAGAGTAATTTATTATATTCTGCATGGATCCATTCTTTGAGGGAGAATTCTATGTTCACCCATTTAGCATTTGACTTGGTATAATACCTATTTCTAGATGGTGCATCCTCTCTTGGAGGTTATTGTTGCATATTTTTGTCTATTTTTGGATGAGCGCGGTCTCCCTTGAATGCAATAGCATCCACATTCCTTGATATTGTCAACCATGGATCTAACTACTCCAATATTTTACTATTTGTTGACTTTTCATGGAGTTTGTTAAAAAGATATATGTTTTATTGTATGATAGACTTAACTCACTCTATATAAAGGGGAGTTTCTCTCCATTTCATTGGAAATTGGCAATTGGAGAATTTGGTGTTAGAGAGTAAAGGAATGAAGGAAATGGTAGGAGCTTGGAGATGATGTCGAGCTTCCCTTGTGTATAAAACCCTTGAAGACTAATGAATCATCAATGTATTGATATATTTTGTTGTATGGTTATGCTTTTCAATTGTTGTTTATATGTTATAGAATATTGTTATCATACTTATATGAAGGAATAATAATGAACTCAATATTCATTTATGTTCTCCCTCTTGTTTGTTTTATTGTTTTATTTCTACACTTGTTTTCCATTTTTCTATCAAACTAAGTTGCATATTTGGAAGTACATTTCAGCCATAAAACAACTCCTTCACATTTGTATCAATGAGTGGCACCCTTAGCCCTCCAAGACTTGATTCTATTACCTATTTTCAGTAAACACTTTGGGGTAAATTGCATTAAACTAATTCCTTTGACCTTATGTACACACCCAAGTGATGAATGCATCAAATAAGTTCTTTCATCCAAGAGATTAAATGTGGTAAACTAACCCTTTTCAACCATATAGCCTATTTCAAAGTAGTTGATTGTAACACACTACTATTTTCATTCAGTCAATGTTTCATGACTCCATCGGTCGTTAGATTGATAGGCATTAGTTTTACATCATGCCATTTATTTGTTCCCCTCATTTCCCTTTCATTTCCTTTCCATACCCCCTTCTCCTATTCCATTACCACGTACCATTACTACAATCACTTTGTTTTATCAAGTCTTACTCTTCATTTTTCACCTTGAGCCTCCCCTCCATAGCCTTGATAGTCCTATCCTTAGGGAAGCCTCTCTTGAGTTGGAGAAGAGACAACCAAAAGAGAGAGGAATAGTTATTATAGTGGCAGTGGGTAGCCTTCCTGAGTTGCACAAGACTAGTCCCTTGGTGCTTGGGCTTTACACTTTGTGGGTGCTAGATTTTGTTGTAATAGTAAGAACAAGGGTTTCAAATATTGACTCGTGAGATAAATGTGTTAGTTGCATGCTACTTCATTTTGACCAAAATTGATGGGTTTTAGTGGTTAAAAAATATGTTTTTCAATAGTAATGTAGGTTGTTTGTCTCTAATTTTATCCTCTAGTATCTTTAGTTTTTTATGGGTAGTGGGTTGTAATTCTAAATGGCTAGATTCTAGAATTGCATAATTCTATCTCAGAGCTGATGATAGTGGTTTGTAGGAATTAGTTTGTACTTTCCATGACCATCTTCGTTGGTAGGCCAGAATGACTCCTTGTGTGGTGTGCATTTTCATAGTTGTGCTTCATATGTGATAAAAATCACATATTTCAAGGGGTGATGTTTTTAAGTTGTAATTAAGTTATGTTTACGTGTTTCCAGTACTGGAGTAAGAAACATTTCATTCTTCTAAGTTCTGATATGTTTCTATATCATTGGATATTGATTCACAGACTGACACATTTTATTTGCATTAAAATCATTGAAATTATATTTCTTAAAGAAATTGACCTCATGTTTATCATTATTCAAAACTCATTATGGATGTAGTCATAGAATATTTAGTAGAAATACTAACATTGTGATGTGTCATATCCATCCACATTCCATAACTTATCCTTGGGCATCACGTGTTATAAACCATCGGCAATGCCTTAATTCAATATATTTTCCATGCAACCTTACAATTTAGATGTCATGTTCTCTACAAGGGTGCATAAAGGATTATTTGCTTGGTTATTTCAGGTTGAATGTTATTGATAAATTTAACTTTCCTTTCTATCACAAAGGTTGCATCCTAGACAACACATCGTATATATTGGGTTCATTATTTTCTTATTCTTATTATTTCATTATTACAATACTACACTAAAAATATAATACAACAACATCCAACTATAACTAGCCATCTCACTAGTTATCAATTCGACGTGTCTAAGTTAATGATTTGAAAACCTCCTAGTCTAATTGGGAATATCATCAAGTGGAAGATTTTGAGGTTCATTGGTCTATCAGGCTATCAGATAGATCCACTATACATTTCTCAACCTATGGAAAAAAATTAAATGTGGGATAAATTTCTATCCATGTCCTGATTTCTGAGTCATAGCAAATTTGCCTACTTTATGAAGCAGCATATTAGATCCATCTTAACTTCAAATATATTAAGCACGATGTAATGAACATAAATTAGATTATTAGTTATAATAGTGATTATGCCCTAATGGTTGTGTTCCTTTAACATGACCATGACCATGTCTCTTTGGTACTAGATAAGGAATTTTCTTGACTACCTTCCAATCATTATTGTACCATTCATTCTTGTTGAATATTATTTTTAGTCCCTTTGGAAATTACATGACATGCTCTTGTCCCTTTTTTATGTGATGTCTCAGTTAATGAATTGTTTGGTTCATTACACATCAAGAGGGATAAAAATAGGTGCAAGCCTATTGTTGCTTAAAAGATTCGAGGTTAAGATGGATCTTTGCTAGTTACTTTATTTACTTAATTTTTTAAGTTATGATGATTAATAAAATGTTGTCTCTTGACATTAGACGTGGGATGCCAATTTTGTGTTTTATTTTGTTTTATTAGCATTCCATGAAGAGTTGAAGGGTTGTAAGATCCCCTCGCTTCTCTCCTGAGAATAAAGTTTTTACTACCATTATGAAATAGTGATGTATGTCCAATAGTTTTTGGAGTAATTATTGAATCTCTAATTGATGTCTCAAAAATGTGTATTATCTTCTTTATTGTTGCTCTCTATTTAATTTTGTTTGCATAAACAAACAATGGTTCTTCTTGTGAACACAACACATTTTATTATGGTTTATATATTAATGAGTCCCAGTGTTGCAAATATATTCGATTTCTCCTAATACTTCCATTTTTTCTGAGTTTTTCAGGTTGCCAATTTTTCTAGAGTTTTCAATCTCTGAGTTTATGTTTGCTAATATTTTCGATATTTTTCCTAATATTTCCATTCCAGACCCTCGGAGATATATCCCAAAACAATATTTGCAACATTGTTAATGATTGTTTGATATTTGTCATATAAAAACTACATTACCTATAGCTTCTTTACGAGTCCAAATGTCTTCCAATTTCTCTTGATATTTCCATTTTTTTCTTAATTTTTCAAGTTGCCAATTTTCCATAGTTTTTCAACTCCAAGTTTGTATTTACTAATATTTTCTGATATTTTTCAGTATTTTTCCCAATATTTCCATTCTAAACACTTAGAGATATATCCCCGGAAAATATTTGCAACATTGTTAATAGCTATTTGATATTAGTAATATAAAATCTATATTACCTCTAGCTTATTTAAGAACATTTTCTCTTCTCTTTTTGGGAGGGAGTGTGACTAGTTTTGTTCCAAGTATTCTTAACTTTTAAAGTCAATTTTTAAGCATTGAGAAAAAAAAAATTGAGAACCTTTCACAATCCAAATTAGAAATAAAAGTATGATTTTCTGTAATATTGAATTTAATTTTTTTTATTAGAGTCCCCATAATGTGATTCTTAGGTTGTAAAGTTGGTTTAACATTTTCTAACTCTATTAAAAAAAAAAAATTAAAAATGGAAAAGTGGTCCTTTTTAAAATGATTTCAATTATACTGTGATTCTTAGGTGATAATGTTGGTTTAACATTTTCTAACTCTATTAAAAATGGAAAAAAGGAAAAGTGGTACTTTTTAAAATGATTTAAAATGATTTAAGTTGTTTGATAAATTATTGCTAGATGCATAAATGTTTGCATATAGGGGTTAATAAATTTATTTTTCAAGAGGTTTTTCTCAAAATCTCAATCGGTTGTAAAGTTAGTAGAAATTCAACTTGAGGAACATTACCTTATTTATAATCTAAAACAGTTATATTAGTTAGATGTTATCCCAAGGGTTAGCTCAAGTGGTTTTGAGATAGACGTGAAGTTATCTCTAAGGGTTAGCTCAAGTGGTTTTGAGATAGACGTGAAGTTATCCCTAGTGGAGGAGGTCACGGGTTTGAATTTCTTGTTCTCCTTGGGGTTAGGCCTGCCCAGGACTAGCAAAATAGTGTTGAATGAAGAATCTTGCAATTAAGATTGGGAGTGGACCATTTTTCCTAGATGTATATGTTAAAATATATTTTCAAGTTTATTCCTTACTTGGGAAGTGTAACATATGTGGACTTGTTCTCTATGAGAAAATCACCACCCATATTGGCATGGATGAATAACCATACCGTGTCGTTATTTGTAAAACAAGCCACATGGTGTAACATATGTGGCAATGTCCCTGCTAGATACTAAGATTTTGTAAAATTGGTGAAGTCTATGTAGTAGAATTGGCACTCATACTTTCCATTGTAGAAACCTGAATTGTTATTAGTTTTATTGGATGGGATCATGGTTAGTTGGGGCTAGAGGAACTCCAAAATCTGTCAAACGAGCTTAGCTCTTGAACCAGAAGAACAAAAAACAAAGAACTGAGGGATCCAAACCCAGACCAAATAGGGGCTTTTAGTTTTTAGCTCATCTTGTATAGCCTTTCCTTAATGCTTGCTCCAAACACACACCAAGCTCCAGAAGCTCTATAACCCAAGTTGCTTCTCAATACACACTCTAGAGGACAGACTTCTCCATTATATGACTCCAAACACACACCAATCTCTATAAGCTCTATAACCCAAGCTGCTTCTCAATACACGCTCTAGAGGACAGGCTTCTCCATTATATGAGTAGAGATGCTCATATATAATATAAGTTCAAAAGGGGGCGATCGATCTTTATCTCATCCAAATTAATTTGTTGGTCAGTCAAATATGTCTGGTGTTGGTGTTGTTTGTCTGATGTATTATGTATATTGGAGTTTTTTTAAACCCTAATTCGCTCCTTTGGCTTTATACGACTTATCCATGCACAACCAAAGAAATATTGAACATTGTAATCATGACTTTAGTGACCTCCCATGGTGCTGCAATTATAACTTCATTAGCATATCGACATGCTAGCACACATTAGCATATCGACATGGTGCTGCAATACATTAGCATATCGACATGCTGCAATTATAACTTCATTAGCATAAGACAGAGCTCATGGAGATTCATGATTGGATGATGAGATCCTCTAAATTGAACAGAAAATGATCACGAGCAGCAATACCATCAGCAATCTCGTCACAAAATGCCTTGATACCCTGATTGTGACTGTAAGTTCCAGTAGCTCATTCTGGAATGTCATCTAAGATTTGACTTGAATGTGATCCGAGTGTGAAAGTCTCGGTTATCGTTGTTTGGATGGCATGATTCCCGTTGATAGCGTCCTCGAAAAGGTCGAAGGAGTGAGAAGGCCTATCTCCAGTTTGATCTGTTCACTACGATATGTGTATGGCCAGATAACTCAAGAGGATATGCTCAATATGTGTATGGCCAGATAACTCAAGAGGATAGGAGTTGCTCAATACCTTGTAATTTGGATTGCTGCTAAGAGCTATGGGCCAAATCTGTGAAAACAGAAGAAAGCTAAAAAAACGTTGAAGAAACCCATAAATCATAGAATTAGTTTGCATTGTTGGTGAGCTCGAGTAGCGGTGGGGGCAATACGATAAAGCAGGTCGGAGTATAGACTATGTCTGCCACTAGATATTACATAAATGTATAGATAAAAAATGAGACCTCATTTTCATTTAGAAAAAATGTAAAAAAAAGTGCAGTGTTTCAATGAAACAGATATATTTCTTGAATGATGTGTAATACTCTGACAAAAATTTTATAATGTTCATTAAAGTCGTTACATTAAGATATCTGATATCTGAACAAAAATTGTATGATCTTCATCAATGCCGCTGCATTAAGATATCCAATATCTGGATTGGACCTCCATCAATTGTTATGTACTAGTTGTACCCTTTAATGGAAGGTAGTACAATGTATATATTGGAATATATAATTCCTACTTATCTAATATACTTGCTAATGTATTGAGATGTAGAGTTAATCTCTACGTGAGTTGTGTGATTCTATTATTAAGAGGTTGTTAGAGAGTTGGATTGGTGAGATCCTTGTTTGGTGTGTGGTTGAGATATTCTCTCAACCTCCTCAGTTATCTTTAGAATAAGTTAGATCTGATAACAACCTATACACTCTATTTAATAGAGTCCATTGTATTGATTTTGTAAGCAATTGAATATTTTGTTAATCACTCTACTCTCCCATTTTAACATGGTATCAGAGCGTCAGGGTTGGGCATGACTCCCTCACGGGAGTGCCCAAGAACATGCGGAGAGTAGAGTATTTATGATTGCTTGCTACGGTATGTCTGCAGCCGTTGTTGATTGACGTCGGAGCCATATATGTTGTGTTTGTCGTGTGAAATGAACCATTGGCAGAAAGAAGCAGTGTGCTATCAGGGAGCCCGAGAGAAGTTTGTTGGAGGAATCGCTCATCAAGAGAAGAAAGCAGATGCTAGGGCAGATCGGACGGCTGCACCGAGAGCAATGAGAAGCAAAGAAGATACTTGATACACAACCTGCGAATGCTGGATGCTGAGTTGTCCACCGCCATGGCTAGAGTCGACATGATCAAATCGTGTCAAAAAGCCCTTCGTCAGATATCTGATCAGGTACTCGATTCAATTTTTTACTTAGATGTTGGTTCAGCAGAGGCATTTCAATATATTGGGGGGCTTCCGGTACTATTGGAGCTTGGAGTTCGGTCTGTTTGCAGTCTGGAGCATGCATCACCCCTTGACATTGTTGTTTGCTGGCGTGAAACATATGATGAACCAGTTCAGAAGATGGTGGTGATGACATCACGTCTATTAAGCGATGCACATCGGTATATTCTACACTGCTTGCACATGCATCGTTCTATCCGACACTGCACCATATTTACATCTATTTCATAGAATGCACATTCAGCACATGTTGATGCACCTTTGGGCCCTGATGCTTATCGAGAATACGAAGCCTTGCTATTTCAGGATTACCAAGAGCTTGTTTTGAAGTCTAAGTTTGCCCAAAGATCTACAGAAACAGATGAGGTTGAAAGCTCAGTACAAAATCCATTGTTACAGGAAAGCATTTCTGTCAAGGAAGAGGATAGGCTATGGCCAACTTCAAGTGAAGGCACAATCTCTGGTCTTGAAGGCAATTCAGCTGGGAAGAGCTTAGATGGTCTCAGTTCTACAATTACTAAGGAAGAATCTTGGAAACATTTAAAAGTGTCAGTGAAGCACTTTCCTATGGTCTTTTGTCCGCTTTCAACCAAAGTCTTTGTTTTACCATCAAAGAGTGTCATTGCAGAAGCATGCCTATCTGACAAGTTTCACAATTCTTTGAGCCCAGGGTTGCCACCAATTAGTATGGACTTGACTTCTGATGGGGATGATATTCCACCAGGAGCAACTCTAATTGCACACTTTCTTCATCATCTTGTTGGTCAGATGGATCTTAAAATGGAGATTTTTACTCTGGGTCCACTGTCTCAAGCTATTGGAAAAGTTTTGACAAATTTGTCGAGCCTTTATGATGTGGGAGGGCACACAAAACGATCTACATGCCTACTACTTATAGACTGCTCTCTTGATATTGTGACGCCATGCTGTCATGGTGATTCACTTGTTGATCGAATGTTCTCAGCATTGCCTAGAAGGGACAGAAGCATATTCTCTCCACAGTCACCAGATAATGGTGCCAGCGCCTAGAGGTGCCGGGATCGTGGTCGCCCGCGTGCCCAAGAAGGTTCTGCAGCTGCAGTGCAATGGTTCGATTGGCGAGTGCATAATGGAAGCGAGCGTGATCTGTATGCCCGTGAGCCCGAGGTGGTATCTAGGAACCACAATGTTGCCGAAGAGAATGTTCAAGAAGTTCTTCTACAGCTTACATGGAGATGCTATAGCAAAGTGAGGTGTACGTGCCCATTCCATCGGACTCACATAGCATTGATTGTGAGAAGTGTGATTGAGTTATGATTTTACAAGTATTGTTACTGATATTTTTTGGTTTGAAGGTGTGCATAGTTATGTTATTTGTGAGACATGTAATTGAAAGCAAGACTAGCATATTTTGATCTAGTGGTCCTAGAAAATTCTATGTACCTGAGCCATTGTATACCCCCTAATGTGAAAAGTTCGTGGTAATCTAGAAACCACTATGTAAAGCATGGTTACAGGTAATCCGAGAAAACCTGATGCATGGTTGAGGGTAATCTGAGAAAACCCAGAGCATGGTTACAGGTAATCCAAGAAAACCTGGTGCATGGTTGAGGGTAATCAGAGAAAACCCAGAGCATGGTTACAGGTAATCCGAGAAAACCTGGTGCATGGTTGAGGGTAATCAGAGAAAACCCAGAGCACGGTTATGGGTAAGCCGAAATAAAACCCAGGTTGATGATGATGTGATGAAGGGGGAGCTATGAGGAAGAATGATTGAATGAACCATGTAGCTGAAAAGG